>JAQQZS010000038.1:1172959-1187423 GCA_030068045.1 Platyallabes tihoni
CTCCTGGGATAGGCTCCAGGTCCCCGCAACCCTGAATAGAGGATAAAGCGGTATAGAAGATGAATGAATGAATGAATATCCTAATGCACTTAATCCCAGTGTTTCACTAGGGCTTGGACACCATCAAGGTGGAACGTTTACTCAGAACTGCCTGTCTGATTCATGTCTGAAACGCTGGCCTCCCGGGAACTCCTTAAATAACATTATATGTAATAATAAAGTAATATGTGTAAATGGCTTGGATTGAGATCAGGACTGTACGGGGGATGTGGCAATAACTCCCAGCTGTAATGTGTACGGACACCTTCTTTAAAATGTTCAAATGTTTTACTGCTGTGCTCGACTGTGCTTGAAGTCCTTGATAAATTTCTTTTTTACACCTTAATTCACCAAACATTTCCTCACGAGTCTTGAAAGGTTCTCACAATGCAAGTATAAAAGGATAATGTTTAAAAAATATATATATATGTATATATTACTTATTATAAAACCGTAAGAGTGGCATGACAGATTTTGTTCTAATGTACTTTTATGCAGTTTTTGGACACAGGAGCATCCAAGTAAACATTCAGTCACGTTTGTTGGTTCTTCATCCATTATCTTGACCATTTTTAGGGTCTCCGGGGGCTGGAGCCTATCCAAGGGATCCTGTAGCATGGCACTTGAACACACACTCACACATCTAATCATACACTACAGGCAACTTGGAAACAACAATCACCTTATAATGCATGCCTTTGGAATGTCGGAGGAATCCCTCAAACACGCTCCATGCTCACAGACCAGAGGCGAGATTCGAACCCCCACAACCCTGGATGTGCGAGGTGATAGTGTTAATCACTAATCACTACACGCATTCGAGGAAAATGTCTCAAAAACAAAGTTATGCGTTGTGATTCTTGTTTGGTGTCATTCCTGACATTTGTGAATTCCTTGAACGCCTTTTAATAAATCTGTTCATCCAAAACATTTGCTACTTTCATGCTGAAATGATAAAGAAAGTTACTTCCCTAACAAACATTCATGCTCCATAGTAAACCAGTATTCTGCAGGTCTGTTCCGTTAGCTGTCGGTCATTTATTTTGCGTCCCAGAAAGGCTGGTATGACGGCGGCATCTGACGAGCATGTGCCACTTATTATGCAAAACTATAACTCAGGGATTCTGCGATGAAAAAGACATTTCTCTTCTTCCTCCTCCCTATATCTGTTTAAACCATTTCTCCTGTGCCTCTCTCCATCTTTCACCCCTTTTCAGCTCCCTCGCTCCTTCCCAGAACTCTCAGTGGGGCAATGACGCGAAGGCGCTCCATAAGTCTCTGTCCGCCTGCCGGCGAGTCTGGCTCTCGTTCCTGACCTAGATAAAAGCCGGACAGGGCTAAATATATCAAGCGGCTTATTGAGGACAAATGTTATGATAAGTCCATGATGATGGTGAAATGTTCACCGGTAAAGGAGCAAGGAACTGGTCAGAGTCTTTTTACTGTCTTTTTTTTTTTTTTTTACATAATTAAACAAGAAAAAAATAAATAAAAAAGGATCTGATGTTTTTTGTGACTCAATCATTTGCCACATCACTGCAGATCCCATTAAAAAAAAAAAAAAAAAAAAAAAACGATTCTGTGGTTCTCCAAGAGACGAGTAAGACAGATGGAAGCTTTGGATGAATTCCAGGATTTACTAAGCAGACATGCACACACACACACACACACACACAGATCATTTCTTAGCCACTGCCTATTTTCACACTCACCCATATGACATTTCTGAGCCTCCACTGCAGTCAGAACCCATGTAGCGTGTGGGGGAGAGGGCAGAGGTCTTCCTGCTCATTAGGCGTGATTAAGAAGAGGACACGAGCTGCACTTCTGAAACAGCTTTCTCAGCTGCTTCGCTCTGCTCCCTGATCCTGTCTTCATCTATCTGCGCAAGACGATTGAGCTTGCTCAGGCATGTGTCCACTGACATTAGATTCGGAGTGGGCGAGAAGTCAACAAGAGTAATCAAACGGTCTGTCAGGCATCTGATGGCTGTTTAATTGAAGGTGATGTGTGCACTAAATCAACTGACCACAAGGGTGCTTATGATAATAGAACAAGTGTGTGTGTGTCATGAGTTTGGGTCAAGACCAGTGGGTTCCAGAATCAGCACAATCAGCATGTTACCTCTACGGCTTTTATGATTGATTTGCCCGGGGTAGAAGATTAAAAACATCAAGTGGTAAATAAATTTATATTACAGAACATCTTTCGGCTTTTAAAATGACGAAGCACTATGAATACGGAATCACCCCTAACAGTAGATTATTTTCTATAGCGCCTCAGCCGGACGTGTTTATTCCTCTTATACTACAGCAATTACATCTTTCTTTGATCTTTCCTATTCATATAGTTGCATTTAGTGGCATGGTACGTAGCTTAGAACTGTCTCCTCACACCTCCAGGGATGGGGGTTTGAATCTCTCCTCAGCTTAGCATTTGCATGTTCTCCTTGTTCTCATGGCTTCTTTTGGATAGTCCAGTTTCCTCTCACTGTCTAAAGACAAGTGTAGGTTGAACACACACTGTTGCTGTTTCTAAATGACCCTTAGCGCATGAATAGATGTGTGAGTATATAATCGATTAGATAAACATATATTCTCACCCCCTTCGACCTTACAGTGCACAGAATAAGTTGGATAGATAATGGATGAATGGATGAATCGTTAACGTCAATGTGGTGGAACATCTGAAAAATAATGCCTACTTCCTGTCTCCCATTACATCATACTGTAGCTTGTCATTAATGCCTCCAACCCATCCAACATGTTAACTTCCATTCTGAAGACTTTCCAATTGTATGTATCAGGAATAGTCCTTGAAGATGTACGCGGCTCACTGGCCTATTCGTGTATCTTTATGTAAATTTATTTCCCAGACTTGGTGTGTGCCCTGTGATGGATCGACACACTGTCCAGGGTCCTGGAATAGGATCCTGTACAGGATAAGAAGCATAGAGGATTAATGAATATAAAAATATATATTCTATCCTACCTTTTTTTTATAATCCCGTGGTCTAGAACTGGCTTAGTGATTAGCACTATAGCACCTCCAAGGTCAAAGGTTTGATTCCCATCTATGGATCTGTGTGTGGGTTCCACAGAGTTCAGATTCAGGCCCAGAGGAAGCATGTAAAGAGAGAAAGGCAGTGGGCCTGAAGCTGAACCCTGTGGAACACAAAGATCCGTAGATGGGAATCAAAGGTTTGATTCCCATCTACGGATCTGTGTGTGGGTTTCCTCCAAGTGCTCTGGTTTCTTCCCACAGCCCAACGACAAGCAGACTAGACTAACTGGTGTTCCCAAATTGTCCATAGTGTATGAAGCATGTGTGAGTGTTGACTGCAGGTCCTAAAATGGGAATACATACAATGGTCACCACTGGCCTCCACAGTCCCTAGTTGGATTACAGAGGTTCCAAAATGGAGGGACGGATGGGTGTTACCTTGTTATTGAAAACTTACCAACACCTTCTGACAAAGCAAAACAATTTTACATCAAAGTTGTTCTGCTAGAGAACATAGTCCGGAAAAGAAAAAAAAAAACATGCTTGTGCAGAGAATAAGATGCAGTATGTCAGGCATATGAGAGATTCCGACGCTGATCCAGTGTTTCAAGCCAGTGTATTTTTATCTGGAATGTTGCATGAAACCTAAATCCCCGTCTGATCACTCATGGATTAGAATGAGCAAATAAACAAGCTCAGATGCCAGACCATCTCTCCAGCTCATACCTGGTACAGAACCAAAATAAGCTGCTTCCAGTTATCTCTGCGACAGGTGTATTTGCACGTACACTTTCTCTCTCTCACACACACTCACACTTCACTCTTTCAGCTTTTCTCTTTTTTCCCCCCATTTAGCTCTCCTTGCTCCTGTATGAATATGAACAGTCCTCTCTCATGTTCCTTCTCCCTCCTTCAGCAGCAGGACCCTGGGATTCTCGGCTAAATTGCTTTTTCCCGAAAGCAGGCCGTGGCCTCCTGCTTTTTATTTTCATAAAGCGTCATTAGATATTGTGTTCTGCGCTCGGGATCCAGGAAACCAGAGGATGCGTTCAAAAGACGGGACAACAAAATATAAAAACCAAGGTTCAAACAGGGAACACAAAGCCCGAGCCCTTTTCGACATGAAGAAGAGCTTGTATTATTATGTAAAGCTGACAGACTGACAGGCTGTTGGGAATATTATAATATAACTCTGGGTGGAGGTGGATGGAAGGCTGGTACAGTACTGCAAGATCTAATAGAGATAGCACCTTTTTTTTTTTTTTATTTTATTTTTTTTAAAGTTCTCACCTTGGAAACATCCTCAGCAAAAGCAATTTAGTAGAGTAATGTTTTTACACTTCAACAATCCAGGCTTCGGTTATCACGTAATCGACACGGCAAAACCTCCACTGATAAATTATCACTTCTGAATAAAGGGCTGGTGTGATTAAACGGTGCGCGCTAGAGACAATTGGCAATGTAATCAAATTCGACACTGATTCTACTGTGAGATTTAGTTAAGTTGATGTTGGAATTACCTTGCACCAAACCCGAGTTTTCGTAAATAAGACGAGAATTCTGCAGTGTTAAATGTAAAGCCGTTACATTTACAGTACGTTCTAAATCATTCATGATGGTCTGATGTTGAGTCCTGGATATGAAAATAAATTTGACTGTCAAAATGATTTTCATGACTTGATTGACTCAATTGTTTATTTTTCATGCATGAAACTGTTCAGCTTTCGGGGGGCACGGTGGTGTAGCGGTTAGCACTGTCGCCTTGCACCTCCAGGGTCCAGGTTCGATTCCCGTCTCTGTGTGTGCATGTTCTCCCCACGCTTGGTGGGTTTCCTCCCGCAGTCCAAAGACATGTAGGTTAGGTTAACTGGTGTTCTCAAATTGCCCGTATTGTGTGAATTAGAGTGTGTGTATGTGTGTGCCCTGCGATGGATTGGCACCGTGTCCAGGGTGTACCACGCCTCGTGCTCTAAGCCTCCTTGGATAGGCTCCAGGTCCCCACGACCCAGAATACAGGATTAAACAGTAATGACAATGAGTGAGTGAGTGTTCAGCTTCCATTCTGTTGAAATAAAAAAAAAAACTCTTATGGCTTCTTCGTTCCAGATCAATGACGTGTTTCAGCTCCTCCACCGACAATAACAAGCCACCATTAAGAAACTTAAAACAGGAAGTAGAGTGAAAAGACGAATCAGTCAGCGTGCAACTCTGACAGCACAGCTTCCACACCTGATACCATTTACAACATGATTTAGTGCAAGCCCTAGACCACTGTGTTCAAGCAGATCTTTGGACAGCTCTTGAGCTTCGAGACAGTTTCCACACTTTAAAAAATGCCTGAAAAACAGGCTGGAGTCTGGAAAAAACTAAATAAACAAAAACTATTTTTGAACCCTATGACTTGAGGCTTGAACCGCACTTCCTTACCTGACTTGCACTCGACTTTGATTCGGGCTTAAATGATTTACCCGAGTTTCCCCGAGATGCTCTAGTGCAAATAGGCTGTGGCACGGATAATAACTGCTTCTTCAGCATAAAGGCAGGCTTAGTGATTTTAAAGTCAATACATTTTTATTACTATCTGATGAAGGTTCTGCTCTTCATTCCAGCAGCGTTAATAGAAGAAGTGCTCAAATAAGAAACTCCAGTCGATATGGCGCCATGAGCTTTTTAAATGGAAGAAAGACAAATGATGTGGACCAGCTACATCAACCAATTAGGACAAAGAGGCATGTAGACACTGCCTGTTAATCATGCTGGCTGTTCTTTCAGACCAGCATCAGTGGAGGGAACACTGGGTCAGAAAAGGATCTTTGATGCCCTGATGCTATAAAAGAACTATGTTTGTGATGAATATCTCATCTCATACCTAGTATACTGGGATTTCAAAGGATTCTTTGATCTTGTTTTTGTTTTTCTTCGGCAGCGGAATGATTGTACAAAATACCTTTTTAATCCGAATATATAGATTAAATTGAATTGAATTGAATATGTTTGTCTTCTGCCGTCAACACATGGTTCAATTTAATGATTAATTCAGTGGTGCTGTAAGTCAAGAAATGTCTTTTTATTTGCCAAACCCAAGGCGTTTCAACTTTTTGTTAGCAATCATGATTGACTGTGCAATATAAAAAAGGTTTGTTTGACACCAATTATTGGATTGACCAACACACAGTACAGCGGGAAAGTCCAAGGAGCTCAGAGCAGATCTGATGGAAACAATTATGGAAGATTTCCAAAAGTGAGGATTGACTCTTGAAGTTTCCAAAATCATCTCATCTTACATTTCTATATAAGTTATTGAGAGGTTCGGCCACACACTGTCACCCTAAGCTGAAAGGAAACTGGTCTGGATGTTCAGGAACGCCCCAAGTAAGATTTACACCACTATGGACTGAAAGACAGCCAACCAAGAAAGTGTTTGGAGGCATGGTGGTGGTGGTGGTGGTGGTGGTGGTAGCATCCTGCTTTGGGATGCTGCCAGTGTAACTGGTGCATTACTCAAACTGGACGGAAAAATGAAGACGGAGGACTACCTGAGAATTCTTCGGCAGAAACTTGGACAAAATTAAGTGCTCCAACGGGACAGTGACCCCAAAAACACATGAAAGCTGGTGATGGAATTGATGAAGCACACCAAAGTAAAGCCTTCAAGGCTTCAACACTATGGAAAATTTAAGAACTTTTTCAAAGTCAGGCCCATACCAGAAAACCAACAAATGTAACCAAACATTAATGATTCTGCTAAGAACAGTTCATTAATATTTAATCAGAATTCTGGCAACTTCTGGCTTGTTGATGGTGACCAAAAGCTCTGATTAAAGGTAACTTTAGTTGCTTTAACTTTACAAAATGAACAGTGAGCCCAATATGATGACATTCACGTTCATGTTGAATGGATGTAAACTTTCGACTGTAACTGTATTGTACTATATTACACTATATTAGTGCAGTACGTTACAAGGAGCATTTAAGCTAAACCAGGACCTCTGATGAAATTTCTCGTAAATGAAGGCATGAACATTTATAGGAGACCTCGAACACGGTGCAGTGATGAGACTGTTTGCCGTAGTAAAACATTTAAACGGTGCAAACGTTTTAAAGAAGGCCGTACATCACCATAATCCCCCATACAGTCCTGATCTTGCTCCAAGACATTTACACATGTTTGGGCTGTTAAAGGAGTTCCTGGGGGGCCGGCATTTCAGATGTGAATCAGAGTTTTTACGCTCAGAAACGTGTTCTGTTATTCTGCACAATCAAACGCTCCGGGTGTGACACGAACGGACCTCATAGTATTCCTGCCTCATAGCTCTGAGTAACTCGATCCCGAATTCTGTCTGGTCTGAACTTCTCATGCTCTCCTTGTTCCAGAGTGGTTTTTCTTCCGATCTCAAAATGCATATGTACCGGACCCTGTGATGGACTGGTGTCAAACTCACCATGCATTTCTGCATCCTGAAGATGAATAATGAAAAATTAACAGCTGTTAAATAATTAAATAACTCCTATGATGACACATTGCCTCTTTTTACATATTTAAGTATTTCCTGGGAAAGTAACTTTACTGTATTATTGCAGGAAAAGAACCACAGAACGGAGACGGCACACAGACTGGAAGAGATAACCGATAACAGCTCCAGGCGCACGTCGTGTCTCCCTGCGTCTCTATTTAAAGGCACAAACCGGCATGGCTGTGACTCAGCGACTCGGCGACACAAGCAGAAAGTGCAATTATTATTTTTTAATGTGAGCATAACGGTGACAAACTGTGTGTTTTTGGCTGGTGGTGAAGCAGGCAGGCTGTGGTGGTCTGTAATTACAGATGGTTGTCTGATGACTATGCCAAACACTGGTGACAGGCACAGCAGAGAAAGCGAGAGAGAGAGAGAATTAGATTAAAGGAGCAGGAGGAGGAAAGTCACAGCTGCTATCACAACTGTGTCCAGTGTTTTTCTGTTCTAATAGCATTTGAAAATGACCACACGTGCGCATGCATACACACACACACACACACATACACACACACTGCACACACACAAAACGCACACACACAATGCCACAATGTTCATCTTAATTGGAAGAACTGGGTTCGCTACATGGAAAAATGTTCAACTACTTTACCATAGTGCTGATGCCAGACATATTCAAACTGCTCACTGGAACATTTGTGAAGTCACACACACACACACAATTATTCTGACACACACACACATACACACACAGTGGCATAACACCTATAAAAAGCACTCCTTAATTGCATTCGTGTGTGTATGGATTTTGAGTGTGTGTGATGTGCTGTCTAGACAGAAGACACAGAGTGGTACAAGAGCAACAACCCTGCTATTAATACTCTACACATAATTTACTCCTAAACCCGAGGGCTCTGGGAAATCACGGTAACACCACAGACGTGTGAGTAAAGTGCTGTGCTTTAACTTTGTGCCTTTGTATGATATGGATACATGCATCGTAACACACACATGACCATCGGTGTGGGTATTAACAAGAATCAGCAGCGTATACAGTATGATAAATGTTCCTCGTGTGCTCGGTACCGTAGTGCAGGGCTAAATGTGTTTAGTTGGGCCTAAAACTGCACAACAAATCATAAATATTAGATTTCCATATCGAGCTGCAAAACATAGACTCGAGGCATAATGATGGACCGAGACGCCTAGTCTAAAACAAGCTTATTCTTTTAATGTCTGAAACAATCAAGGTTTAGATTAACTACATGGATCTGTGGGTGCCAGCGAGACACTCTATACAGTGACTAAGAGTTTGCTTGTATACATTTGTGTAGAGATTACGGTATGAGGCACTGATAAATAAAGAGCTAAAAAATGGACCAAGGGTCTACACATATTATACCCATACTGTACACCCACTCCTACCTTTATACCTTCAGTTAAATACTCTCCACATATAAAACTACGTAACTCTACACACCAACCGTTAGACCCAGCACAATACCGCGTAACCTGCTGTTAACACTCCAAAGTTTGGATTTATTTTCTACATTCTAGAACAATACTGGAGATTTCAAAACTATGAAATAGCACATAAGTCATTAGGTAATTAAGTAACATCAATTACGGTCAGTTGTTATTTTAAAGACATGAAGGTCAGCTGTTCTGGAATAGTTCTTGCAAGAACAGTATTATCAAGTACATTTGCAAAACCCATCAATCTCCATGATGAAACTGTCTCTCATGAAGACCTTCCCAGGAAAGCAAGACCAAAACTGACCTCTGCTGCAGAGGACCAGCCTCAGAAATCACCAATTAACAACCAGCACCTCAGATTAGAGCCGTTATGAAGCTTTACAGAGCAGAAGTAGCAGATATACATCTCAATATCCACTGTTCAAAGGAGATTATTGTGTATTTTGGGTAAACGGGACCATGGAGTTAGAAAGTGTGTCCAAACTTTTGACTGGAAGTCTACTGTATATCCTGCAATCTTGTATGATGACGTCCACCCAAAACTGTTTTTGATAAAGTGAAGTTGGAATAATCTTAACTGAATGATCCAAAAACAACGTTGCAAGTACAACCAAATATCGAGCTTTGTATCGAGAGTTCAGAAATTCTGACAGGAGATCAAAGTGACCAGGACGAGTACTGTACATGCCTCAAGTACAAAAAGTGTTGTAGCTAAAATTTTTCTTGGAGGAGATATTTTTTTTAAGCTTCTTGTTTGACAAACCAATATACATACGTTTACTAGCATCAGGTAATCCTTCAGGAGAGTAAAGTCCAATCCAGGCTACTAGAGCAGCGCTGATCTCTGTTCCCATAACCCTTAGCCGGACAGTGCTTTACAGCACAAGGCCACAGATATGGAACTAGTGTATCGTGCAACATGTCTGTTTATGGATTGGTGGCAGAGGCTATTATGTGGAAACTTGCTCAAGGTCGTTACCCGGAGCCAGGGCCGAGTCTTGAACTCGCAACCTTACAATCACAAGTCGAGTACTCTAACCTCTAGCCAACCTCGAGCCACTAAAGCCCTCAGTACTCTGAAGAAAATACTACGGCAGTGAGAGAATTTCATGGATGGCTTTCAGTTGGTAGATTGGTTGAGTCATTCGGTCAACATTATCTCAACGTTATGGCATCAAAATTTCATCCAACGTTGATTCATTTCATCAAAGTAAATCTAAAGAATCTAATGCCAACAGTGTCCCAATGTCCTGAACTTCGCCAAAGGAATGTTCCCTCAACATCCTTACAGCCATGAATTCTGGCCAGGATCCCCAAACTACCTAACCCATAACATGGGCAGGGATGACTCAAACAGTTAAGGCTCTGGATTACTGATAGGAAGGTCAGGGGTTCAGGCCCCAACACTGTCATGCTGTCACTGTTGGGCCCTTGAGCAAGGCCCTTAACACTATCTACTCAAGGGGGTGCTTTATACCAACTGCCCCTGCACTCTGATGCCAGATTCCTAACTGGGAAATGTGGAAAAAAAAATCACTCTGATGTAAACTACATGTGACACATAATTGAACCTTAACGTTAACAATCCTTAAACCTCACACCAAATGTTCTCAATCTTGCTCCTGGAGTCATGAATATTCAATATTTCCCCCCACTCTAACACAAGTGCTTCAACTAATCAGTTAATTAGCAGCATTTCCAGAGCTCAAGTGGGTTAGTTAGATCAAAGAAACACAAAAAATATCCAGGACTACAGGTTCTCCAGGAACCTGCGGCGTATACACGTTAACATTCCCTGTTTTCAGGCTTGCCGAAACGTAAAGAATGACTAATGGTTAAAACAAAGCTCCATCACAGGGACTCTGATAAGCTCTTTTGTGTGATCCATCAAACCAACACAATGCAGTCGGGCCTTGGAGTAAATACACGCCCTGTCGTAAAGTCATGGCTGAGTGTGCAACATAAGAAGATCTACAGAGCTGCTCGTTCATGCGGTTACGCAATCACACAGTATATAGTCCATGTCTGCAGGAGGCCAGCTCTAGACATTATACTTTAAATACTCTATAGCAGCGAGGCGGTAAAAAATAGATGGAGTTTTATGGCGGCGGGTTTTGTCAGCACGGAGAGGCTGCTTGTTCAACAAGAGTACGCATGAGTACGACCGATGCGTCTTTACCGGCTGCGATGTTTTCAGTCATTATCACTGGTGCACAGGCTGCGTCACACACAAGTTCCTGAATAGCACCACGGGCGAGCGAGCAAATTGCATGCATTATGCTGCTTCCCTTTTTAAAAAGCCTTTTTAACAACAACAACAAAAAAAAACCACCCCATTGCAGTGTAAACATTTATAATTCACCGACAATTGTAATTACAAAAAGATAGAAGAATCTTTATCATTCTGAGTCTCATATCATCTTTGCTCTCCGTCAGTGTTTGTATATGCGAGTAGGTCATAGTACACGGTGATGCATTTCCGCTTCTTTAGTTCACCGCTCCATCAGAAGTGACTTAACCCCGGATTCATTTCTGAATAGTGCTCGGATGCGTCAGATGCTACAGATAGAGTTCTACCTCGCATTTCGGTACACGAGAGGACACGGATAAATGCGAGCCCGAGCACCTTGTTTGATCTGTAATACACTCTGTCTCTGTCAAGATGCAACACACTTCCTTCTACATTATTTAAACTCATAATGCATAGTAATGGCCTTCGCTTCTTCAAAACCTGTACCTGCAAAGAAAGATACTCAGTACAACAGCACAACCTCGAGCTTTTATGTACAAAAAAACAAAAAACATTTATTATAAACAGATTATGATTTATTTGCTCTGCCAATGTATATTCAAACACAAAATTAGCATTGTACTGGTGACGGACAGTTAGGAACCAATGATGTTCACCTAGGGTGAAGTAGTTTTAAATTCTTACTGAGATTCAGAGTTGGGATTCAGCCTCGTGTTAGAAGCTTGTTTGCTTTGTAGCTTGCGTTAGCCGTGAACGAAACAACACAGGCGGTTCAGAGGTGATTCTGAAGGACTTAGAAGAAGTCCCTAACCAGACAAAGTGTTGTTTAAAATGACATAAGATGTGTGTTCTTGCTGAAAGTGCTTCTGTGAATGTGGGTTTTGGCAGGCAGCTGCTCTCTCCTCAGTACTGAGGACTGACCTGCTCTCACCCGACAATTAGTGTAATTACTGATTGGTAGGACAACTGGGATGCCGAGTGATACATATAGTTAAACATCCCAGTGCTGTTATGCTCTATTATAACCCTCTTGTGGAATAACTATTCGCTATTTTTGGAAAGTCTTATCCCAGAAGAGTTGAAGGTGCTACAGCTGCAAATGGGGGCGGGACCAACATCATATTAAACCCTATGGATTAAGAACTGGATGTTACTCAAGTTCATACAGTACGGTACGCATGTGAAGGCGGGCGAGCGAATACTTTTGGCATATATTCGGTGTATATTTATTAAAGTGAATACATCATATTAAAATTTAATTGAGCTGTGGGTTATCTACATTAACTCCTTCCTGACTTCTCTTTATTAAAACTAAGCTCGCTGCGACGCCAGAGGACGTGCACACAAACGTCGATGGAATTTGAGAAATGGAGAATTCTGGAAAGAGCAATCTAAGAGCAATCTATCAAAATAACGCAAGCAGAGACAGGACACGGAATTCTTTTTGGAACTCTGCGGAGGTATGGATGCTCATAGCAGGTAGGCGTGGAGAATCTCAAAAACAGGCTGGTGGGAGAAACGCTAGAAATAAAAATAAAAAAATACAAACATATAGTTTATGACTCATCCGTGAGAGACTACAAAGGCAGTGACACCGTGAGTGACACCTGCGTGTCCCGCTGGCATTGGAAAAAAAAAAAAAAAAAAACCTCTGACTCTCCCTTGTGTTGCGTCTCTCTTTGTTCATTTCTTTATAAATCTTTTACTATGTTTGTTCCATAAAAACGCCAATTCCACAAGCAACGCTTTGAACTCAGGCGCAGACATTTTCCCATAAAACAGTTACTTTGACCCCATTCTTTGAATACCGTGACAATAGGGATACAAAGTACAGTAGCATGACAAAAAAAGAGAATAAAATGATATTTGATCATGAGAAAAGTGCAGTCCTGTCCTCATTCGTGTGACTCTACACGATGTGGAAAGCTGAACCGTTCTTAACCTGATTTCAACTTCAAGTTCGAGTTGGAGTCTGACACACACAATCTAAAGCGAGCGCTTACTGTAAGCCTGGCTAAAATTATAATTCCTGACTGCACTTATGCAAACTAGTTTTTCGTTTTGTTTTCACAGCTCCTCATTCTCAGGCACTTCAAGCCCCTAATGTGACATCTTGAGAAGCTTGTACTGGCGAGAGAAAAAAAAAACTCGAGAAAATACAGTTGTTGACCTTTTTCAAATCTTTAGTCCGGGCAAACACAGCCAAGTCACACTCGAGCTCCAGACAGGGAAGGTCAAGCAGACGGGGTGCGTTATCAGAGCTGTAATTTCAACTTGGCAGCACCAAGTGTAAGTGTAAGTGTGTGTGTGTGTGTGTGTGTGTGTGTGTGTGTGGTGCCTGCATGAGGCCTGGCTGAGGGACGAAGGATTTGAAATGGCTGCTGATGCGAGTCATTGATATTGACAGGCTGGGTTGTTGGCATTCCGGATGCTAGCTGGTGGAAGTCTCAGGGATTAGATTCATTAGATCTTACACTGTGGCAGCCTCCTCCAGTGACAACTGCTGCTAATCCCCTCGATCCCAGCCCACCATCAAGTCCTACAGTATATACTGTGTACATCTGACCCTACTCTCTCTCTTTCTCTGTCTCTCCCTCTCTCTGTCTCTTTTTTCTCTCTCTTACAGACACCTCTGAATACTATCTCTGGTAACACGGTATTATAGTAGTTCTGTATATAAGTAGCATTGCTTCCTTCCCCACAACATCACACTGCTAAACTCTACATTACACCGTTACACCAATTAAACCACTTATGCCTTTCACACACTATACATCTTACACTTATTATCTATCTATCTATCTATCTATCTATCTATCTATCTATCTATAAATGTATATAAATAATAATAATAACAATAATAATAATAATTAAAATTAATACAATACTGTTCTTTTTTATACATTTTATATATTTATATAGTTTTATGTAATTGTTCAGCCTTTTTGTACATAAATAGACACAATTTTTAAATAAATGTCTCTCTCTCTCTCTCTCTCTCTCTCTATATATATATATATATACATATATATATATATATATAAAATTATAGATTTATATTTATTATTTATAGATTGTATATATATATGTACACGTTATATATATTTATTTATTATATGTTTTATATATATATATATATATATATACACTACTTCTTCTTGGTCTTTCGGCTGTTCCCTTTCAGGGGTCGCCACAGCGACTCATCTGCCTCCATCTAACCCTA
>JAQQZS010000038.1:1209136-1222059 GCA_030068045.1 Platyallabes tihoni
TGAAGCTTTACAGAGCAGAAGTAGCAGATATACATCTCAATATCAACTGTTCAAAGGAGATTATTGTGGATTTTGGAGAAACGCCTTCAGAATTATTTTACAGTGTAGAAAGAAATAAACATCAGGAACGACCATGGAGTTAGAGAGGGGTGTCCAAACTTTTGACTGGTAGTGTATACACGCAGTTACCTGGATCTCTTTGGTAAATGAAGGTCCACCATGTTCTTGTTAAAGCTAACATTAGGGGGAAAAGGGCATGATTTTTAAAACATTTGGGATTGACTTCGAGAAGGGGACAATATATCCTTCTGAAAATGTACATTTTGTTATCAATATGTGATAATAATTCAGTAAAGGGTTTACTCTAATTTGACTGGGAGCAGACAGGGTTATGGACGTTGCTCAAGGGCTCAACAGAAATTGCTCAAGCAAATTGCCAGTGTTGGGGTTTGAACCCCTGACCTACTGTACAGTTACAAAGTGACCCACAGCCATAACTGATTGAACCACAACCACTGCTCTACGATACTCCTTTACTCCTCTGTATCTGTATATGTAACAATTAATAATCACTCAGAAGAAAATGAGCTCCCATTTGAGCTTACTTCCCTTCAATGACAGTCATTTATCAAGCTGGAGACAAACAGGTTTGGACAAAGTCATTAGTGCCAGCGATCTGGTGTTCATCAAAATCCTGAAAATTTTTTACATGCAAATGTATACGCAGGAAAACTAACAAAAGTAAACTTTGACTTGTTTAAAATTTAAATCATATAATTTCTAAATGATTGTACATTAATATAAGGAATATACTGTTAACATACAGTGTTTAGCATGCGCCCTTATCCAGAACTACTGTACTTAAAAAAGGGCTTTATCAGAAACACCTCTTCATGCTAGACCACTAGGTCTGTAAAATCAACACTAAACACTACCATAAGAGTTCCATCAAGAACAATTTGTGAAAACTTGTGGTTTTATATGATTTTGGCATTATTTAAACTGTGCCTATTATACAAAATTAACTCATTAGTCATTTCCATACATGTTCAGATGGATCTTCAGTAACATAAAACAGTCAAATATTCCAAAAAGGGAAAAAAAAAAAAAAAAATCCTGGTTTTGTATTGCATGGGGCTTAATCATGGGGCTCTCTTGTGACCTCATATAAGAAAATCCCCTCCCGCGGCTTGTTGCTCCGCTGATCTGTGGCAGGGCGTGTGACGCATGAATAAATGAAGCATTCACACCGAGAGACCTGCATTAACTTGTTAAAGAAACAGTAACATATGGGACCTTTAAAAAACATAAAAAATAAACAAAGTGAGTCAACACAAACCTATGAATTCAGACAAATAAAGCAAATCATTCAGCTAGAAAACAGATGATGGGGCCAAGCTTTCATTTAATAATATTATATATTTTCTTGGCAGTAGCGAATCAGAATAATTTTCACTTTGATGTTTTAGCCTGTATTTATTCCAGTTTGTTTGAAATGTACTATATAGTTGATTGATATTCATGAACAGACGTATGGAGAGAATCAGTATTTCCGATTTTTTTTTATAGTGACAGAAAACATCTGGATGCAGCTTTACTGTACCTCTGCTCTCACACTGAATCACTCACATCACTACGATATCGATCAATATGAACAGATTAAAATGGTTTATAACCATCCATACTCATAAAAAAAAAAAAAAAACTATACTGTACGTATCCAGTGGTGACTCCGGAGATACTTTAATCTATAAACTGGAAGATGTAAAGAGTTGGAAGCTTGAACTGACACAACAACATCACAGCCTTCGAGCTGTTCCTCGCTACACTCCACCTGGGCGAGAGAATAAGCAGTGGCAGTTTCACAATACAAATAAGGATCACTGCATCACGACTTTCCTCCTTCTGATCCCCGTCACTGCTGGAGAAGCTCATGCAAGAGCAGCAGATTAATCACTACTGCTTTATATATACTGTATATATACATGGACAACACCTGGCAGCTGGTGTGTACATGTGTCTGTGCATATGCGTGTGTGTGTGTATAAAATGTGTCAGAGCACAAAAAGTAAGCTGTAGCGAGAACCAAAGAAGCCAGGAGCATCAATAAATAACACATACACTTACACATGCACACACATGCAAAGCATGATAGAAATATCACAGAAGAACAGAAAAGCAGAAGGATATAGAAGGAGAGATGAGAAGCACGAAAATGTGAAAAGAACATAGAAAGTGTCTGCGAGAGAGAGAGAGATCATGCACACGCATTAATTTTCAGCGAGGCTTCACTCCATGTCCATCAAGGCAAGTTCTCGAAGCTCAACTCAACTCATCCTGAACAGCTAATTACCAAACACTCTCGGTCAACATTCACACTGTACAAGCAATTTGGGAATACCAGAGAGTCTAATTTGGAAAGAAACCTGTCAAGCACGGGGAGAACACACACACACACACCCTGAGGACGGAATCGAACCCGGACCTTGCAGGTCGAAGGTGACACTGCTAACCAAGCCACTGTGCCAACAGCAGTAGCAGTAGTAGTTGTAATAAATTAAAGTAGCCCCCCCCCCCCCCTTTTTTTTTCTTCTTCCCAAAAACAGTCAAATATCCCATGAGGGAATAAACTGTAGTACTTTTGAAAGCACTCAATTGTCTCTGTTCTCTATATTCCAATAACACACGTCTTCTTCTGTTTCTAGCAGCGTGTACGAGGCATCCTTCTCACTCTCTATTCCTCCTGTTCCGGACTCGTGCACGATGTCTGAACCGCTGCCTCACGCCTGTTTCTCCCCATACGGCCGCGTGAGCACGACGCTGGTCTGCTTAGCGGCTTGTTGTGAGCCATGATATAAAATTGCACATCAGTTACGCTGTTCTGTAATGATGAAATATTCAAAATAGTCACGCATCATCTATTAGCTCCCAGTTTCCATAGCGATACCATAAGATCTGCTCTGTTCCCATTTTTTTTTTAAGATTAACTGCAGATCACCCCTTGGCTTTATTTTTTTATTCTTTTTTTATTCTTGGTTTTTTTTTATTATTATTCTTTTGGTCTTCCTCCCTTCATTCAAAGAGTATTTAGCCTTTTAGATGGGGGCTAATCCATGCGAAAATGGATAGATCTATCGATCGAGATTGAGAGATTCGAGACAGGGTGCCTATGTCAGCCAAGCTGAACAGCTGTTTGTTAACGCTACAGGTTTTCCCGTGAGGTTCTCGACGCAGCTCTGTGTCCCATGCATTCGTGCATAAATGCATTCCTCTGTCGAAACAAATCTCATTTTATCTCTGTAGTGATGACATTCAAGGTCAAAGGTCATGCTCTTGTGGCTTCTCAGAGTCATTGCCTCAGGACTTGTTTCCCAGCCTGCATGTGCCGGCACACACATTTCCAACAGGAAAATGTTTTGAGGAACTGGAGACTGTGACGCTGCCGAATGAGAACCACGCAGGTTTCATTTTGCACTGGACTCGAGCGCGTCAATTACGGCTTTTCTTTACTAACAGGATGTTTTTGGAAAAAAAAAAAAGGAAAAAGTGCCTGGTTTCGAGCCCGAGCTCAGGTTATTCTGTGTGTGTGTGTGTGTGTGTGTGTGTGTTTGACTCTCCTCACGCCCTTCATGGTTTCTCTAAAAATGTATAAGTAGGTGGATCGAATTCTTTAAACTGCCCCTAAATGCGAACGCGTGCGACACTAAAAGAGCTCCGCTGCAGTCCGGACCCATGTGTAGGCGTTGACTAAGGCAGAGGTCTTCCTGCCTATCAGGTGCTCACACTCACAACAAATACACACTCGTACTGTATACACACAGAACATAAAGGCCGTAGTGTTTTGCACAAACGCGAAGACCACATGTCTTTTGATGTTACATCAACACCAGTGGCTTTAAACTTAAACACTGTTTTTAATCCTCGTCAGCGTTCTGTAGAAGATCCTCAACCACAAGTTACAAAAACTCACTTTTTTTAAGTCGCTCTGGATAAGATGCCTAAATGTAAATGTACAATGATATGTGTAAGTGAAAAAACAGTTAATGTCCAGCTATAAAAACTTAGAACTGTAAATATCAAGTGACATCTAAATGTTTTTATTTTGTTTTAAACTGTACCTTAATTATTTCATGCTACAGTATATTACACAAACACCAAGGTTCTAAAGGATTTTATTTACTATATTTCAAAGCAATTTTTTTGTCAGTTGGGGCGTCATTTAAATATAAAATCAAGAGGTGCGGGGACAGGGACAACTCATCGGTTGAGGCATTGGACTACAGTCTGGAAGGGCCCAAACAGGGGTAGTTCAGAGGGATCAGGCACTGATTGGAAGGTCGGCGGTTTGACCTCCAGCTTGCCAATGTTGGGCCCTTGAGCAGGGCCTTAACCCTGTCTGCTCCAGGGATGCTGTATCCTACCTGACCGTGCACTCTGACTCCAGTTACGCTGGGAAATGCAAAGAAAGAATTTCACTATGTTGTAATGCATATGTGACAAATTAAAGGCTAAACTTAACTAACTTAACCCTGGTTCAAACTCCACCACCACCGCTGTTGGGCCCCTCAGCAAGGCCCTTAACCTTCAACTGCTCTGATCTTATCTATAATTACATAAAAATGCAAGTTGATTCAGATAAAGATGCCTGGGAAATGCAGTATTGTGATTGCAGGAGTTGTGAATGACACATAGACTCTCTATTTAACAGTTTTTTTTTTTTTTTTTTGCAGGAGTTCCGCTTCGATCCGATTAAACAGCACTAATGCTTCCTGTCTGATTTGTTCCAAGCAGCTATATTTACAGGTTTTCAAGCATTAAAAACTATTAAACATATCTAACGCGCCATAACTCCAGTCCAGTAGGTGGCGGAATTGCACCAACCCACCCATAAAATCAAAAGAAGAAGAGAGTTTTTATATATATATATATATATATATATATATATTTTTTTTTTTTTTTTTTTTTTAAGGAATTTGTCAATTTTAAGACATATAACATTTGTACATTTACCTAAAACATTTTATTAAACTGTTAGATTACACTACATATTTGATTTAATCACCAGTGTTGGGGGACGTTACTTTTTATTAAAGTAAATAATTACATTACAAAATTACTGCCTTTAAGAAATAATCAGTTACTCCTTTGTGATTCCTCATGCATGTTGTTTTAGTCAAGACCTTTATAATTATTCTACCATCCAAGTTTGGCTCATAATGTGTTAACTTCTAACAGCAGGAATAACAGAGGGGGGCGGGTTATTGGGGACGAGGGTGGGGCTTGTATGACGACTTTCACACACACACTTACAGAATGACTGCTGTCTGGCTCACGGATTACATACAGTAAATTGTCTGAATAACAAATTATATATTTTTAAATATAACTAAATAACTGAGTACTTAAATGGTGGACCTAACTCGTTAGATTACTCGTTACATCAAATAAGTAATCCAAGTACTCTAACGTTACTTTGTAGTGCGTTATACCCAACACTGGCAATCTCACAACTTTTCAAACACTTAGTCATCCTCCTCATGAGTTCATGATGTCATGTCATGCCACAGCATTTCTGCAAGATATGAATCTATAAACACACCAACCCCATACATCTGGGTGCAGAGGCTTTATATATATATATATATATATATATATATATATATATATATTCACACATCACACACAATCATATATCACACTACTGAAAATATACCGCACAAAAAAAGAAGAAAAAAAAAGACTCGATCTGTCCGCACATACATACTGGATGGGCGTTCGAGTCAAAACGGGACTAAGTGTTACTTTAATTATTTTAAGACAAGCAAGATGCACATCATGACGACGTGGGAATCACTGATGCTCTGAGCAGTGGCTTGACTGGCGCTGATAAACATTAGGGAAAATAAAGTCCGGTTCAGAATGGCCCGGACAGACCAAAAAAATAATTTTTTGACTCAAAACTCTCAGTACGAGTTGGTTCCGAGTCAAGTTATTCTTATGTGCGATCTCTAACGTCCTGAACATCGGCGTAACTCATTTTGAAAGGCTTGTTCACTTTCTTGACCTCTCATAAAATGGATCTGATGTAAAACACTACTATTCGCACCATATCACTCCTTCCAGACACACACACGCTACTTAGCGACGGAAAAAACAGGGGGCTTTTTTGTGTGTGTTTTAAAAACGAGACACATCCCTCGGTGCTAAAAATGCAACTTTCTCTCTGTGTCTTTCACACTGACTCTCACACACACACACACACACACTGAAAGGAACTTGTGCTGCTTTATCAGATGAAAAAAAGAACATCCGGTTCCTGTCTGCTGACCTGAACCTCTTCATCACTTCCTTCCATCTCTTCTCTCTGCTACTGTATACCACTCGCTTCTAAGTCTGTGAATCCAAATGCACAGAGATAACACCGACTTGGGGCAAGTTCCTGGTATTCTGAGAGCTTATCATACTGAAGTTTGTGGTTTGCAGAAGAGGAACATCATCGAGCACTTTAGGTTATTTCCACATAGCTAGATGCAGAATCAGAGTGACGATGTACGAGAACATACCACAGACTGCGCTTAGTGTATGGTGGCACGACTTCTCTCATCAACGTGACTTTCAGGTTTTTATTCCAAGTCAGAGGGGAAATTATGGAGTTGCATCAAGCAAAGAAAACTACAAATCAAATCTGAAATGAATAGAATTGGGTTAACTCTCCAAGAATAGTGAAAAAATCAGGACTTGAGATAAAAAAAGCTTGAATTTGCTACAAAGCATAAAGATTGGACTTCAGAGTGATGGAAACAAGGTCATGTGACTCACTGCATGAGTCCAAATTGGTCCTATTCCAAAGTATAAGAAGAAAAGCGCATGAAGCGATGCACCCATCATGCATAGTGTCCACTGTACAAGCCTCTGGAGTAGTGATGGGAAGTTTGAATCATTTTAGTGACTCGGTTCTTTGAATCTCATTCGTCAAAATAAACGAATCTTTTTTTGAGTCATTTAGTTCATTTCGTTCTTTTCATCAGAAATGACATAAAATGTTGCATTTTCAATAAAAAGACCCGCAGTACGTCTACATACACAATTTTGTCTATAGTTCCAGTGATCAAAATATTACAATGCAGCTAAGAACATATTATAATAAACAGAATGAGTAGTTCATCTCTCATATCTTCTAGTCTGAGTCGTTCGTTCTTTTGAATCTATTGCGCTGCATAGCGTCTATGGGAGTCACGTGACAAAGGAACGAACGACTCGGGACTTGAAGATTCGTTGAGAACCGTTCAATTCTGTTTCCTGTGTACTGCACTGCATAGCGTTAATGGGAATCACGTGACAAAAGAACGAACGGCTCGGAGTCATTGAGGAAGAATCGCTCAATTCTGTTCCTTGTACATAACCTACAGAGGTTTTGCGATGATTTGAAAAAAATCACTCTCCGAGACCACTCGTTCTTCTGAGTCACATTAAAGAGTCGTTCAAAAAGTGTGAATCGTTCATCAACGACCCACCACTACTCTGGAGTCAGTGTTATGATCTGGGGTTGCTTCAGGTGCTCAGGTCTAGACTCAGCAACGTTATGTGGAATATGTGCCATAGTCCAGGACTCAGAGTGTGAAAGAGTGGTTTTGGGAGCACGAGGAATCATTTCCACACATGACCAGGACACCACAGTGTGTGTAGAGGCATCATTAGGATGATAAAGAGAGCCATGTTCAAACTGAAAAACTTACAGATACACTCCTGAGTGCGTAAAAAGGATTTTTTTCCAGGCTAGTTTAGGATTATAAACACTGGCGTTTTTGTTTGTGCTGTCAGCGGTCTATCACTGCCTGAGCTCAGTGTAGCCTCAGATTCCTGCTCTCGGCTGACAGGAGCTGAACACGATGTGATTTTCCTGCTGCCGAAGCCCGAAAGCTTGACATGCTGCGCATTCTGAGATGCGTTTCCGCTCACCACAGATGTAAAGAGTTATTTGGTTATTTGAGTTTGTGTCAGTCCTCAAATAAAGGTAAAGGTTTCCACTTGATGCTTTTGTTCCACTGGGTTACAAATCAAGTGTCCCAACTCCTACCTACGTAACACGCTGTGCTGACAAGCACTGATGCTTGATGTGAACATGAACTCTAGGTCCTGACCTGTATCTGCATGACTCTTATGTACTGTATTACTCTGCTACCACATGATGAGCTGATTAGATAACGTTACCTCCATTATGTTCATAATTCAGTACAGATGGATGGGTGCCTCATCACTACCTCACTACATATTCAAGGTTAAAATATAAACGTTTCAGGTAAAACACACTATTATGGTCTTTAATGTGCCATGATATTACTATTGCACACTAGTCACTATTTCACACTCCGGCGGTCAGTCCGAGACGTGAGATGGGAAGGACGGATGAGGATTCTGCTCTGAAAGATGAAACCCAAGAGAAAGGCAGCGTGAGACGTTCTCGCTTGCAGACAAACGACTGGAGGAAAAACAGAGGGAGACAGAGGCAGAAAAAAATGGAAGGAAGACAAACGAGGCTGGATCGTCTGGCTACACTCGTTCACTTTCTCATTTACTCTCTCTTACCTTTATTCTTGGGTTTTCTATGAGGGTCAGACGGAGGTTTGATCTATGCCCTCCTCTACACCACATGACACTTCTGTCTACTTCTGAGTAGTCGACATTCTCTCTCTCTCTCTCTCTCGTTTACACACACACACACAGAGAACAATGTTAACCTGAATACCAACTGACCTCCTATTCACTACACATGCATGGGCCTACATGGGCATGGGGTATTATATAGCAATGTGTGTGTTTGTGTGTGTAATATATGTCTAGAAAAAGCCGAGAAAGTGCTATGCATGCTCAGAGAGAGTTAAGCACCTGCTCAAGTCAGTCTGGGATTATGCAATATATATATATATATATATATATATATATATGTATAAGTGAGGTGGGTAGAAACATCTTTTTTTTTTTTTTGTTGCAATGTCCCGACCAATAGCTTTAAGCATAAACACTTGCTAGAAAATGCACAAGAAGAAGCAGATCTTTGTGTGTGTGTGTGTGTGTGTGTGTGAAATAAACTCGAGCATATTGCTCCATAAAACATCGTCCTATCTTCACTATTCAGCAGCTAACTGTTAGGCGTTTGAGGGCAGAAGGATGAAAAACAGTGTTTTATTGAGTTGAAACGCACACTCTGGTGTGATACGATAAACAGGCATGCGTCGGTCGATTAGCAAACAACCAGGTGAGGTCGGGCAGAAATTGTAGTCCAACAGGCAAGGTGAGAGTCAAAAACAATACGACAATTAAACCCATAAGGCTTGGTAAGAATGACAAGAGCGAATACTTCGCACTCCTCTACTATTGTCTCCAAGTTCTCTGTGTGATTCCACTGGGAGTTCTCATCCGCCCTGTTTGTTTACAATATTCGGAGGCGCCGCTGATACTGAGGTATAAAATAGCGATCGATCCAGAGTAATGATTAAGCGTTAATTGTGACCACTACACAGTACTTACCAATGACTGGAAATAATGCAGAAGAATATCTACTATAGTATTGTGTACAAATGTCCACTGTTCAGCGTTAACATTAGTAATGTTGTTCAGTACCTGAAGCTAGAGCCTTAGCCACCTGAGCCACCACTCCTACATCTTACGTTTAATGTATTCTTGTAAAAACAGTTCCCCTTGAAGCAAGCTTGAGCACACAACTTTGGTTTTATCCAAGCTTTTTATAATTAAACTTCAGCCGTTCAGCAAACTTGCCTCAGTCGTCTTATTATCCACATTAAAGTGCCGTTATCACACACAGCCAGGTAATTGCACTTTGATTATGGAAATCCATTAGGGTCAAACTTGGTCATATGAGAAATCTGCGTTAAAAAACTAAACTAATGCGTTAAAATTTCTAGATTATTCACATGCTTTAATGCATTAATATTGACAGCCCTGGTATCTATGCACAACAACACAGTAGTGATATGTTCACATTACTGGACTCAAATCCAATTCTTTACCACAAATTAGATTTTTTTTTTTAATGCACAAATCAGATGTGGATCAGAGTCACTTTCAAATGTTTTCCTGGATCAATCATGGAGTCAGGTACGAGTTCATGTGGATGTTTTTTTGCGCTGACATCATCATTCAGCACTGGCAGAAAACAGCTAAAGTGAGGTGTCTGGATTTCTTCCTTCTTCTGGACCTCAATAAATACAGCGGACTAACTGTTTACCGTCAAATATGACATTTATGAACCCAGATGACATGAGCAAGAGCGTATCGATGTGGGCATGCGTGCCGTCTCAAAGCTCAGACATTAGAGTCAGATAAAAGTCACTTGTGATTATGAATGTGAACCGTCATGAGATGCAAATCCGATCCAACCAAAAGAATCAGAATGAAACAATGTGGCTCGTGATGCGAGCGTCGCCTAGGGGGCGGTAACTTGAGGGTGTGACTTGCCAAAAAACACAGAAGAAGAAAATCATTTTTGATGGAAGTACAGTATTCGATTCGGTTTGGAAATGCACACACATATCGCAAGAGCCCAAGCTCGTACAGTGGAGTCGACCTCTACAGTATGCACATTATTTTTATTAAAACAACAACAAGTATTTCATAATAAATTTCTAATGATTTCTTCTTTAGACCAGATGACTGAAAATCAGAGCCTAGTATGTTTTGGGCACAGATTCACATTCGCATTCACACTTGATGAGAACCGTAACCAGGAAGACGTTTATGGTGCATTTACAGTTTAAATAATAAAAATAAATAAAAATATTAGAAATTTAACCTCATCTGAGCAGTTGAAGGTTAAGGGACCAGCAGTGGTAGTGCTGGGGTTTAAACCCGTAACCTTCTGATCAGTAGTCGTTTCAACCTTAACAGACTGCGCCTCTGGGTCAAAGCACACACGGGCCTGGACCTGCATCCCTGAAGTGTAAACTATGTACAGTGTCCAAGTCAAAGTTCAGAACATGATTTGTTCAGATTTGCATGTAACGCGACTTACTGTACATTTAGCAAACAAGATCATGAGCTCAAGTTGTAGCAGAATAGCACGTGCTGCTGTTTCACTCAAACTCCAATGCTTCTGAATAGAGGTTAAGTCTGAGGTCTTAATACTGTACAAGGCTGCTATTAAACCCCTGCTGTATTCACATCACTCTGTGACACTAGTTTAACCATAAAGTAAGCAGTAAAGGCGGTGCAGTGACTCACATAGCTCCAGTTCACCCCAGTTTCCTTTAGTTGTTACAATAAAACCACTAAATAAGATCAAAGAAATGACACCGGTGAAAAAAATCAATATCCCAAGGGACACGTACAAGATACACACTCCTGCACACACACACACACACACAGTCATGAAAGCAGGTGTGTGTGTGAAAATAATCCCACCTAAAGCATATGAAAGTCAGAGCACAAGTGCAACTGCTTGCGAACATAAACACAGGAAGCATGCAGATACACACTTGCATGCTCTCTCTCTCTCTCTCTCTCTCTCTCTCTCTCTCACACACACACACAAAAACAAAAAAGCACACTTACAGCTCTGCAGCAACGTCTGACATTACTCAAGGTGTCTAGGTGAAGAAGCGGAGTATCAGACAGTTACTCTAGCTTTGTCCATCCTCCACACTCACACACACTCACACACACACACACACACACACACTCTCACACACATAAAACTCAGCCACAATACTCACGCTATTGGCTGCATGACCGCACACCAAAGAAGACACGCAGAGCGCGGACACACGTACAAACACAGACACACTCGCACAGACTGCACCGAGACTCGGAGAACCACTGCAGACCCCAGACAGAGAGACCAGAAAGAAGGAGGAGAGAGAGAGAAAGACAGAGAGAGGGAGAGGGAGGAGGGAATGCACAAAGGGAAGGATGGATAGTGAGAAAAAGAGTGGAAAACTAGAAGGAACATATGTGTCTGTGTGTGTGTGTGTGTGTGTGTGTGTATGTGTGTGTGTGTGTGTGCCAGAACCGTTACAAGATTACAGGATCACTAGTCTCATTTTGCCAGCTTCAAAAGGGAAAAAAAAAAAAATGCAATTTCATTAAGTTAATTTAGTTTTATTTGTATATATAACATTCATTAGTGTGTGTCCTACATATAAACATTCGAATTGCGAACTTTTGGAAGTTAAATTGTTCGACCATGTGCGTGCAACATGAATGTCAAGGTGTCCGGAAGCGAGTGTAAAAGCAGTGGCGATGACGCCGGTACTGCTGAGAAAGAGCCAAGCAATAACGATGGAGACCAGAGTGAAAATAATTGAGAGAATGGAGAGAGGTGAGACATTGCTCGTTCTTTTAACAATATCGACGCGGTTAGCACAAACAACGTTGTACTGTAATGCACTGTAATATACAGTGTACAGCTAAAAGTGTTAGGATCCAGATAACCAGACAATGTTTGTTGGACTTACGAACAAATCAGACTTACAAACAGACTCTCGGAACATAACCCGTTCGTATGTAGGGGACTTACTGCATATGTTTATTAGAGATGGGGAAAAAATCGATTCAGTGATGTATTGATCATTATTCTTTTGTATGGTGATTCACGTTTCGCCAATTTTCTAATTAAGTCGTATCCAATTCCTCCGAGTCACTAGGGGGCTCCCACATTAAGGCTACTACCATTGGGGGGAAGCTACTACTACCACTCAGTTGGGAGGGCCGAAGACTATCACGCGTTTCCTCCGAAACCATGTGACGCCAGCCGACCCAATCTTTTTTTCTCTTTTTTTACGCACCGTTGGGGGTAACACACTCGGAGGACAGCGCTACCCGCTCCTTCCTCTTGCGTGAGCTCACAGACGCCCCTGATTGGCTGTAGAGCCGTGATTAATGTGGGAGCACGAAGTACCTCTCATCCC
>JAQQZS010000038.1:1280410-1297852 GCA_030068045.1 Platyallabes tihoni
TTCCAGCCATTCGGCTGTCCGGCGGGTTTTATAGGTAGAAAAGCCAAATGGCTGCTCTCTGGGACTTCTAGTGTTAAAGTTTTCCATAATATTTGTCTGGCTTTCCACTGATGTGTTTTTCAGAAGAAGAACGCCTTTAGCTGAAAAGACGTCCAGGGTTCAGTGAGCACTTGAGGCCAGTATGTTGCAGTAAACCCCACAACTCCATCAAGGCCGAACAGGATTTGCAATCAGAAAGTGACTTAGATTCTTACCAACTCTGGAAATTCATGATCGAGAACCGAGTCGCGTTATACATCATGTCCAACTTTCAGGGTGGGTGCTGAGCCCGCTATTTTTTAACAGCTACAAGCGTTTCAGCTCTTGATTGCGCTTCAAAGAATTAAATCACAAACCAAATTGCAACCTCGACGCCTGCCATAGAAGAACTCCGAATCCCATTTTACAAAATCTAATTTAAGGTTGCCTGTAAGGTGTCAGCTGAACAGTGTGCCGAAAGCAATGAGTCCTAACTGCCTGCCTCCTGTTTATAATGAAACAAAGCATTGATTAATGTAGAGCATTTTAATGCACATCACTGTCATGCTGCTGGAAAATATGCTGCACTGTATAGCAAATCTAATTTTCTATCTGCCACATCTGTCTACAAACAAACAAAAGCTCATCTCCTGAGCATGTAAACAAACCGAGCGAGCGTGATATTTACTCCATATGCGCCTGATGAAGTAGTAGTCCAAGCGATACTCGACGGAACAAGTGCGACATTTCCTTTCATCAACTCAAAGAGCTGCGTAATGAAAAGAGAGATTGCGTCTGGATGAATAAAAACTTTGCTTGTGTGTGTGTGTGTGTGTGTGTGTGTGTGTGTGATGAGGGGGGCTGAAAAGACTGTAACCTACTCTCATGAGTGGAAAGAGCATCATGACGTAATTGAGGCTCGTAATCAAAGCAGGAGCAGCCAGAAGTCTGCAAAGTGTCTCTGCTAAACCAGCATGGGGAGGATTAATCCAGATTTACTGGTTCTGAGCATTAGGGCTAAATGAACCTTTTTGCTAGTTTGAGATATGCTGCTATTATCCACAATTCATTACCTTCAAATTGCACAATGTTTATGGCACATTTGCCAATTTCTAAATGAAAAAAAAAAACAAAAAAGCTGCACCGAAGCCTGGGATTGTAGAGAGAGAAAGAAATCTTTGTTGTAGCAAGGAGCTTTCTCCAAATGTAAGCTAGAATCGGTAGTTATTCACGAGTGTGACAGGCTTTCTTATGTCACGTCATGTGGCGGTGTTATAAAGTCAAATTTTCGGAAGCATTTACACAGAAATAAAGCTTTTAGAGCACAAGTTCAAAGCTGTCAGAACCAGAAACGGAGCAAGGTAGGCCTGAAAAATGTACACAGCATAGTGGGGAAATAAATCGCACAAAGGATAAGCCGGGCTAGGAAGTGGAGGCAGTGCGTTTTCAAACGAAAGGAGCACAATAACTACGAGTGATGGAGGCGTCTTTTTTCATTTCGGAGTTTAAAGAACTGAGCTCTGGAGACGAACACCGCCTACAATGCTAATGCGACCTGCAACCTGGCTTGCATCGTATCGCTGGCTGCCAGTCCGAAGAAACACAAAAAGCCCTCATGTTTAGGGTTAAGTAACTGATTTTGAAGCATCCTGGCCAGAGATCCGCACCCCGGAGTCCGCTGTTCAGCCCGCATTCTCAACAGAAGAAGGCTTTTGTTACGACTACATTATCAGTGAGTGGAAAGGAGCACGTTAGTCTTCATCCTGGCAGTTTGGTGTACAGATAAACATGTTCAAAGGTTCAAGTCCGGAGATAAGTGAGGAAATGAACCATGTCCTGTAAACAAATAACATGGGATGAATCAGAATAACAGAAAAGTGCTCCGGTAGTGCTGACTGTACTTTCTAAACCTGCGAAAGATCTGGAGTAAGGAGAGTTAGGATGTACTGTATAAAGGTCCTGGAGGGTTTTAAATAGAGCATGAATTACTAAACTGTACAGGTGAAGCATACTTGAAAGGGTTCTACTTGGAAACATCACAAGAGGAAAACTCTTTGATGAGGAAAAACGGAGAAGAAAACTTCTTAAATGTGAAAATATTATATATATATATACAGTGAAAAACTAGAGGGAGCTGATTGGCCGAGCTCTCTCAGAGGGGAGGGATGAGAGGTACTTAGTGCTCCCACATTAATCACGACTCTATAGACAATCAGGGGCGTCTGTGAGCTCACGCAAGCGGAAGGAGCAGGATAGCGCTGTCCTCCGAGTGTGTTACGCCGCCCTTAACGGTGCGTGAGCGAGCAGTTCTAAAAGATGCGGTTGGCTGGCGTCACATAGTTCGGAGGAAACACGTGATAGTCTTCGGCCCTCCCGACTGAGTGGTAGTGGTAGCCTCAATGACCATTGTTAAAAGCGCTATATAAATAAAATTTAATTGAATTAATGTGGGAGCCCCCTAGTGACGGGAATGAATTGGACACAACTAAATTAGGGGGAAAAAAATATATATATATATATATATATATATGTAGTGAAAATATTATATATACTGTACAGTAATATCAGGGTATCTGTATGGAAATGATGAAATGTTAAAATTATTTTATCAAATCTGGGTCTGGGGTTCAATACAGAGCTGTGTCAAGTTTTCCAGTGTTTTTCAATTCAATCTCATCTCCCAAAACATGCTTAATAGATGGATTGGCGAGAAATGTGGTGTATGATTCCAGGGTGTCCTCGCGCCCTCGGGATAAACTCAAGTCCTGAACACAATAAAGAAACTGATGAAAGTAAACGAACAATTCAAGGAATCATCTTACAGTTTTTATGGCTATCTGTAAACATTTTATAATCGCCTTGCAAGGCTTATTTTGACTTCCCGGATCGAGTGGCAGGTTCAGAGAGCGTCTACTCTGTGACTTGAAGCCAGTGTATATTAGCGAAAATCACGTCTCTGTTGGGTTTTTCCACCTGTACGGACAAACGTATTCCTTGCTCTACCTTGGAGACTAAAATGGTGATGAGTTTGACTGAGGTCACATTCATGTGCTGGGCGTCTGGTCAATGAGAGACATCATGTGTCCGACATGATAAATGTCTCCTACGGTCACATGGGGACAGCTTTCTAGACAAATGCACTCGTTTAGTAACCTGATGCGATGGGAAATATCAGGAAGTCAAAGAGAAAAAAAAAAAACATGCACGGTGACCTCACTACAGCTCATGCTTTACTTTCATTACCGCCGTCCCTTGTGATGGGAAAAGTAAAGTGTGTTGACAACAACAACAAAGGAAAGTTATTTGCATCCTCAAGATATTACAGCGGTCAACTTGAATGGTTAAAAATAAATTAAAAAAAACGAGAGAGAAACAAGCAACACTTTCATCTGTGGCACCAATGCCCATCGAATCAACCCTGGATCTGTCTGAATCCTAATAGAAAATCTGAGTGGAGGAATATAAAAAGAGTTCAGAGGACTGACGGCTAAATGAGGGATTCCATGGAGCAGGCCTGAGGAGATCTGGTATTTTCGTATCATTACAGTCAGTTTCATCAGATAGTGCCAGTGCAAATCTGCCACGTGAGTGACGGGATCTCCCACACGCGCACGCATGCAACGTGAAGCCATCATATCAAACCATAATGGCAGACCTTCAAGCGCTCAAACTCCAAGTATGAGATGTAGCCTTTGATGTGAACTAGCCGATATGAAAAGCTAGCCAGTGTGGTTTATAACTGCAGACAAAAGACTAACATACAGGAGCACTGAGCTGTATAAGGGCTTCAGTACCGTAAGACCACATTTAGATCACATGGCGTTATTTATAAGATACGAAATAAGTCGACCCAGGAGATGAATTTGATTTGAATTCATGAATACCACGAGTTGCCATTTCACCACCTGTGAAACTGCTGTGCCAATACAATTAAACACAATTACGCTGAACGTGATTCACAATTACCATAACAATCTCCCACGTGGAACAATAACGTCTGTCGATCCACGGGGCCGCAATTACGCTTCACTGTTTATTTTTTTACGACTGGAATATAAAACGCAGTTCAGCTAAGACATGAATTCTGTTCTGTTATTAGTTTAATACGATGAAGCTCAATGGCCTCAAAATGCATTTAAATCCCATTAAAGAAAAGATAAGAAGCCAGGAGGTTGCTACGGGAGACAAATAATGCTCCTTGGCTGATGGTTATTCATTGCAATAATTATATTAGCACTTCAATTCATTTGACAACACTATTTGCATTCATTCTCACAACACCTGCGTCTCTGCCATGTTTATGAATAAAAAAAATTAAATAAAAATCGGAGCCTCGCACCTTATTTTCGGCACTCTTCTAAAACATTTGTGACACACTTCCTGTCTCAGGCGACGTCCAGGTTGCATCCAAGTTACCGAAGCAGATGGTGTTTTGCATTAGCATTGCTCTTAATGATGAGTTTAATATATCTCCATTTATAGTTAACAAACAAAATAGAAGAAAGTTCAGCCGTTACTAAACAGGCTAACTGTTGTTCAGTATGGTGTGTAAGTCCACTTAAGCACATTTATCATTATCATGATGTCATTTCAGTACTCACATGCATAGCCGTTGAAACTTTGATGAAATATTAGAGATGCACATTTTAAAGGTTCCATATTGTAGTCTATAGTCTTTTTTTTATTGTAGGTCTCAGGGCTCTCCTTAAATGTGTCTGTTATCGCTGCATCTGAAAATAATGCATTTTCCAAACCTCAAATTCACTCAGTTTTTTTTTTCACTTTTCTTTCAAATGCACCATTTCAGTGTTGATGTACAGTAAATGGGATGCTGCTGAGACACACCCCACCCGCAGCTTGGAGCATCATGCAAAGTTAGGGGCTTCTTTTTTATATGATGTTATATAAAGAAAATATAATTGGCTTGTTTAAGCCCAGGACAATAAAAGAATAAAAAAAAAAGGAAGGAATGTTTTTTTTCCATTATATTTTTTCCCTTTTACATTCCCACTAGAGACCTATCTGATTGTCTAAAAATGTACTAAAAAATGTGTTACACCTATAATAAATGTGAGTGAACATTGGAGGACTTGATCTTAGAAAGTATGAAGTAATATTTCCTATTGTTTTTAAAAAGTAGCTCAAGGCAGGAGCAAATATACTGTATATACAAGTGAATCAGCGCTTTCCATTCAAAACTACAGTCACTGCTGTGCAGGTGGAAACAGTGTTACATCAGTTTATTTATAACTTTCTTAAAGAGACTCATTACTGACTCATTGTTGGTGACCAGACACGGACTCATCACTCCGTGCCTGAGAGTAAACGGCAGAGTATGGAACGGAAACATCCTCAATCACCGACCGAGGAAAAGTTCAAAAGTCGACCATCAGCTGGAAAATTCATCAATGCTTACAATTTTCTTGGATTCTCAAGGGCCAGAAGTATTGGAACACAATCAGGAAAAAGGTTTAACGGAGTGAGGCGCTTACTGAAGAGCTGAAGACTAATGTTTTTTCGCAGAGGACCGCCATCCAAGGGCGTTGCGATCTTATATGACGATGCAGAAGGTTTCGAGGTGTTAAAGTATCCTCCCGATAGTTCTGATCTTACGACGCTATCAGACTTTCACCTGTTTGTCGCCTGAAAGCAGCCGTACGAGGACGAAGAGTCACTTGAAGTGAAGAAGTGAAGACAGCGGTGCATTCGTGGCTCGCAGCTCAGCCGTAAACATTTTTTTAACGAGGGAATATGGAAGCTTGCTGACAAAAACCGACAAAGTGTATTGAAAAGCAACAAGATTATGTTGAAAAGTATGTGTTTGTGTTTGTTCTAATAACAATTAAAATAAATTCTACAAAATGCGGATAATTTTTGATTTATATATCAAAAAATCATATACACACACAGAGGAGCCCCCCCCAAAAATGTAAACACACTTCAACAATTGTTGTCTATGCACTTTTTAAAATTCAAATTGAATTATAGCAGATGGTGTAATATTATGTTTCTTGTAAAGATGTCAGAAGTCACTCCATCGTTGATACCATCATATGGCCGTGATTTTTGTTTCATATTGAGGTGAGTATACAGTTTTTTGGGCCCCTCTGTATTTTTAATACAGTATGTTAGAGCTTTTAATTATCATAAGTCTAGGTTCATTTACCACTGATACCTAATTTGCTAAGTAAATTGAGATGAAAAGTACATATGTCTTTAGTAAACACTTTTGCTTTATTGCTCACTATAGTAGGTAGCGGTGAGGATCGCCTGCATGAGAAATAAAGAGAATCTTTTAAAAGCCAGTTCTCATAATGGACATCAAAAAGCCATGAAGCATAATTTGCAAAGCAATGCCTAATGAGGCAGCCTCATTAAGTCATGTGGAGGGAAAAAAAAATAATCTACTGAAATAATAAGGTTTTACAAAACCACCCTAAGAGTCCAATGGATGCAGGTTATGTCAAAGCTTTTAACGCCGAAGCCAAAGCACCTCAGGACTTCCATCATACTGTTCAAATAGTCAAGTGTTAAAATAAATCACAGCATCTTTTCTGCTTTAAATTTTCCTAAATGTACTTAGCTGTCTTGCTGTGCCAAACACTTTTGCTAATAGAGCTGCTAGTTAGAGAGAAACAGACCAGAGGGGGAAAATGAGTCTTACGATTTCTCATATCACTCTAGGGGAGCCACTCAGCCAATCATCTGTCATTCCACGTCTGCACAATGAAACGGTAGCACATTTATAAGTCACTAAAGAACACAAGACAATTATAACAAGTAGATTTTAAAACACAGCACATTGTTGAAGAGTTTATGTATATTAAAAAAAAAAAAAAAAAAAAGATGACTGGACAAAAGTACAAGGTCACCGAGTGAAAGTAGTCCGCAGAGGTTCAGATGATGAGGACGTAAGCTTGTTAACGAACAGACGAACAGCCCCGAGAGAGTTGTTTGGCACTGCGGGCTATGCTTATCCAGGGAGAAAAACAATTGCAGCTCAGAACATCCAAAGCAGAATGAAGTAAATTAGCAGCCTGAGGATTTACGTAGCACTCAGCAATTGTTCAAGCTGCAAAGTTTTTCAAGGTTCTTTGGGCAAATGACATGTTTGTGCCTGGCAATTCCACATCAACATTAATTCATCTTCAGCTCAATCCTAGTTCTCCACACTGCATTGATGTGTAGTATTTTCACAGATGCTCCTGTGACTTATGAAATGTAAAGACACAGCAATACAATGGATTTATAATCTGCAAAACTAGAAAATAATGCCGCTGTGACCAAAAAGAGAGAAATTCATACCCAAGCATCGCCTGGCCAAAATTTTTTTTTTCACTATTTTGGCAGGAGTCAAAGTATTATGCTGCACCAAGCAAAGGAAACAACGAAGGAGATTCGTAATTACTGGGACTGGGTTAAGAATCCTTCAGCAGATTATCAAAACCTGGAAGGATAGTGTTGAACCGTCAACTTTGTCAAAGGAACGTGGTCAGAAAAAGATCATGAATGAGGATTATTTGAACGCTTGGGGAAGTTTCATGTTAAAAAATCTTAATGTTAATTAAAAGTTATAGATATGTTTAATAGTAAAAGTAAAAGCATTTACACACACACACACACACACAGACACACACACACAATGTGATGAGAACTCACAGGATTGGGACTAAACAGCTGTATGTCCAACAGAAAACCACTTGTCAGTGAGAAAAAAAATGGCATAAAGTTTGGAGTGATGGAAAAAGGTCATGTGACTCATCTGATGAGTCCAGATCGAGCCTATTCCAGAGTGATGGGCGTGTCAGAGTAAGAAGGGAAGGACATGAAGCGACGAAGGACATCATGCATAGTGTCCACTGTACAAGCCTCTGGAGACAGTGTTATGACCTGAATGTATTGAATCACCAGGTTATCACATCTATGGAGGGTTTCTTCCCTGATGACACGGACTCGGAGTGTGAAAGTGTGGTTCTGGGAGCATGAGGAATCATTTTCACTCATGAACACATGAGTTACTGGATGGAATTTTAGAGTGTGCAACCATTAACAGGTAAGACCAGACCCAAACCCTCCTCCCCCCAAATTTCTTCATATTAAATTACATGTAGTTCATTAAATTAAAGAAACAGAAACAAATGTTTTACTGCGACAGGCTGCAAAGTGCCTAACCTCAGCAGCGACCTCATTTCCCCACTCGTCTGTTCCGACCACTCAGCATTCAGCATCAACAGTATCCTAATTACCCTCCCTGATCATCTGTCATCATCTGCACCTGTTTCTCACTGGTTTATGCCTTGATTTTTAGCCTGCTTTTTAGGTTTTTCATTTTTATGCTTAAATGTTTCATCGGTCACTGTTTGGCTTAACAAACAAAACCACATTCCTCTAAAACTGCTCAGGTACATGGACTAGACTGAAAATAACGAGAGACAAAACCTTGCCAAAACTGAGAGCCAAAAAACAACATTTAGGAAGCCTGGAGAACTTTTCTTCAAGACTACATTAATAACACAAGTAAGTCTAGAGCTTTGGAAGGAAAATATTTAGAAAGCAGGGGAGGATCAAGACCTTTGCGCAGAACTGTATAGAAATATGCATTTAATTTTAGCATACTAATTAATCCTATTAAAGATGTCTTACCCAGGCTTAAAGAAACTTCAGGTCATTAATTCCAATTAGTGACACTTATCAGGCAACCTGTTACATCATGAGAGCTTTATAATAAACGAATAAGACACCCAGGCTCTGCAGAGTGACAGTCTGAACATTTTAATGGTTCTTACAAATATATATCTGAAAATCAAGCCCCTTTTTTTTATTGACAGCAACCAGAAAGCAAGAAACCAAAAACAAGAGCAAAATGTAATGCAACTGATGGTCTTGCTATTTAAAACACTCCAAAGCTAACCTTGTTTTGTTTGCCATGTATGTGTGCATGAGGTGAATCATTTTTGAAGTGTGGAATCAACTTCTAGGGTTTCAATACCTGCAATTAGTTTATCTCTTAAATAACTATTTTGGATCAATTGAAATACATACAGTACACTTGGTCCAAAAAATCTAAAATGATCATATAAAATGTGTCTATTTTGCATTACTGTCTAAATTAATAACAATATAAAAATACATTCCACTTTTTATCTGTGCAAAAAATGTGAGTGAAAGTTGGATTCTTTCAAATAGTTACATGAATTGTACAGTTTCTTAGGATATAATTTGTTCCTTTTTGCTTGTGCACTCGAGCTGGGATGAACCTTATGGTTAATGTTCAGCAAAAATATATAAGATTTGAACTGAGCACTTTAACAGAATTTTCTCTTCAATAAAAGATATGAGCCATAAGCAAAGTCTAACCTTTTGTACCATGATCAGTATCAGAAATTTGCTTACATTTACAGTACATACAGTAGGGACTAATGAGAGGGGTTCAAATCAAACCAAGACATTTCTCTATATAATCCCCTGTGACATTAATGCACTTATCCCAGCATTTCACTAGTGCTTGGACACCATCAAAGTTGAGCCATGGTCGGACTGCCTGCTTCATGTCTGAAATGCTGGCCTCCCAGGAACTCCTTTAATTGCCCAAACATGTGGAAATGGCTTTTGAGGTCAGGACTGTACGGGGGTTTGGCAATAACTCCCAGCGTAATGTTCAAGTGGTGTTGGTTCAAGTGGTGTTGGTGAATGTACAGTTCCCATAGACAGATGCGTCTCTTCCGCAAGTTTTAAAGGATCAGGTGTTCCATTCACTCCAAATGTGCACAGTGACGACTGCAGTGAGCTCCGAGCCACCTCGGCTGGAATCGTCATTCATGGACGTATGTACAGCCATCTTTAAAACTTTTTTTCAAATGTTTTACTGCGACTAAAAGTCTCACTAGACTGTGGTTGAAGTCTTTTGTAAATGTCAATCGCCTTCATTCAAGAGAACGTATTTTTCATTTCAAAGTCCAGGTTTGACTTAGGTTTGACCCTTATAGTAATAGTTTTGAATCTTGAATAATACTATAAATAACCAATTGATCATTAAATTCACTAGCAGTAATTTTTTATCATTATATACTGTATATATTTTTAGTTTTAGTTTTTATTGGAGAATTATGTTTGTCCCTTTTTTTGGCTAGACCTACTTGCAATACATTACAACCATTCATGTGCCTTTTTTTTTATTTAGGAAAAGCAAACATATTTACCATCCTTAATGTTACAGCACATCTATGAAGTAGTTTCTCAACATGTACAGTACAAAATATTCTTTGATGAGTTAACCAGAAATAGAAAGCGTTCTCTATTTCATAAAGTAATTTCACTGAACCCCACGTGGACATAACTATAATTCATGGTACAGATTGGTACTAAAATTAAACAAGCCTATTCAAAGCTTTTATGAGGGTCATTACCTAAATATGACCTTTCTATGAAAACCATTAAATAAGAACTTTCTTTGTCCAGACTAATTATAAAAGTGCTGACACTGTAACAAATTTCACTCCACAGAATCTCAAATCAGATACACGGTGTTCTCGTGAAACTGCCTGAAAAAGTTTAATGATTTCCCCTGACCCTGAATCAAATCATTACATCTTTGAAGCATGTGAGTTTGAGCACGGACTTCAGTTTGGTTCAACAGATCTGATCAGCTTCTCATTAAGCCTTTGGTTAGTTTAATCAGGTGTTTATGGTCGAGTCCATCCTGTCCAGTTGGCTTACAACAGCAGAAATGGAAATTGTGGGATTAGAGAGTAGTAAACAAATCCCTCTTTACAAATGGTATGGAGTATCTGCATATTATATTATTCGTGTTGCAAATAAAAATAAAACTTAATTTAAAATAAAACAATTGTAATCAAGAGGCAGCACTGTGTCGTAGTGGTTAGCACTGTCGCCTTACACCTGCAGGTCCTGGGTTCGATTCCTGCCTCGGGGTCTGTGTGTTCTCCCTGCGCTTGGTGGGTTTCCTCCGGGGACACCGGTTTCCTCCCACAGTCCAAAGACATGCAGATTAGACATGCAGATTAATTGGCGATCCGAAATTGCTTATCATGTGTGAATGAGTGTATGTACCGTGCTTGTGTGTTCTATGATGGATTTTCACCTTGTCTGGGGTGTACCATGCTTAATGCCTAAATTCTGATGGTACAGTTCAGTATAGGCTCTAGGCTTTCTGTGACCCTGTACAAGATAAGCGCTATAGAAAATGAATGAATGAATGAATGAATTTTCTATTGTATTTCTTTTTTATTCATATTTATTTTTTATTAATAAGCTTTTATTTTTAAGGTCACAGGCGGTCGTATAAGCATTTTACTGCATATTGTACTGTGTATGACTGTGTATGTGACAAATAAAATTTTAATTTGAACAATTGTAAAAACATATTAAGTACATCTACAACTTAAAAAACCAAATAGTGTGTGTGTGTGTGTGTGTGTGTGTGTGTGTGTAAGGACATAAATATATTATTTCTGGCTCGTTCCTTTAGGTAACTGAGGTTAAGTTCAAGGTTAAATGTATGTGTAGTATAACATTTACTGGCTACATAAATAATGTCAGTGAAAGGTCCTTGCAAAAACAAAACTGTGTGAGTGTGTGTGTGTGTGTGTGTGTATAGTCACTGATGTGCCCTGTGGTTAAATGATTATGTGCCATATTGACTACGTTTTATATAAAACAGAATGATTAGTTTAAAAAAAATTATAAAAATCATTCTTTCCAGTTACTTAGCAACACACAGAACTAACAAAGGCCCTCACCTGCTAATCGACACATGATTCGAGTCTTGGAAGCACCATGATGCCTTGAGTTCAGAAATAAAATATTCATCTCCTGCCATTTTTCCTGCCTTGACCTGCTGCTCTATGCATATATTAGTAAATGCATAAATGTATCTATTTGAGGGACCGTGTTCCCGATCTCGCGGTGAATCTCATTGCTGAAACTGCAGGTTAGGAATCTGAAAGATACTCGCTTCGGGTGGCTTGCAAAATAGCCATTTACATATCAAGTGTTAGAAATGGGAGATTGTTGCCCTAGGCGTGCAGAGATCCCACCAAAGATGGACTCACACCACGTATCAGAGTCACAGGGTGAATGTAGTGACAGAGTCTGTTTATTTAGGCTGTTTCATAATGCCTATAAACCAGTTAACATCACAGCAATGTACAAATCGCTCCCGCGGCTAACCTTTCACTTGTTCACTTGACAGTGACTCCTCTATTGGACTACAATACCGCGGTTTACAAGCCTGTCTGCCTGACCTACCGGTCCGCCATAAACGCTGCTAGCAAAGCACATCACTGCTCTCCTTTTTAAATCTGCAATCAAATGGCCTTCGTTAAATTTTCATCATAATACAGTATGCAGCGTCTTATTTTTCATTTACAGGATTCTCATTTATTCATCCCCTCCGAGCTACATGATACACCCAGCTTCTCTTTATTCTAACACTATAACACAAGTATTTTTTTCGTTAAAAGCTCAAATATCAAATACCATATTGGATTCCTCATCGTTTGATTAAACAAAGAACACCTTGATTTATTACGAACACTTTTTAACTGAAATTGTGTTCACTTTGATTTTATTTTGCATAGTGTTTTTAACAACATGCATTGTTCCAAAGCAACTTTACAGAATTGAAGAATGATGGAAATGGATTAGAACATACTGTATATGGGAAAAAGTATAGATCATACTATAACAATCAGTTTATACCCGATTAGCAAGCCAAGGGCAACATGTATTGTTTTACATGAAATGTACTTAGTAAATCCTTTCAATCACTCATTTTATCTCTTTGTCTTTTTTCTTCATCGTTTATTCAACTTTGTGTTTTTCTGCCTTTCTGGAGATTTTTCTGCATTCAAGGTCATCATCATCATCATCATCATCATAATGTCCCTTTTTAACAGTTCTCATTCTGAACTGTTTTTGAAAGTGTGTTGATTTGTTCTGAATTTAAATTATTTACATTTCTTGCTCAATCTACTTTCACATGCCTTAATCACTTACAAATACTTTAAAAAAGGTTCTGCAGTAAAAATGTTCTGATGTACAGTACTGTATATTTTTTATACTATATTTTCCTTCCAAAAGCCAGACCTTCTTGTATTTTTTATGTAGTCCTGAGGAATAGTTCACCAGGCTTACTGAAGGACTTTTCTGTCTCTCATATATTTTCCGTCCAGTCCCCGTACCTGAGGAGGTTCAAAGGAAAATGTTTTTGTTTATTAAGTCACACAGTGACCTATGAATCATTCAAGCAAAAACAAAAACAAAAAAAAACCATCTACCTTAAGGCATGAACCAGTGAGAAACAGGTGCAGATGATGACAGATGATCAGGCCGGTGATTAGTTTACTGATGAGTGGTTGAAATGAACTTCAGACTACAGTCTGTCACAGTAAAACATTTCCTTTCTTCTCTTTAATTTAATCAACATTGTTTAATTTAATAAGTAGAAATAAGGACAGGCTCTTTTTAACACTACTGTACAGCTGTATGACTTTGCTACAAACTAAATATAAATCTTTATGAACTGTCTACAATTGTACACACTTGTCTATGATGTCCCTACAATGTTCACACAATACCTCATAATTTGACTACAAATGCTATGAACCTGGCATGTATTTCTGTAATAATCAAAATATGTGGCGTAGTATATCTATTAGAGGGTACTACTGTATTTAGTAGTTTGTTGCACCACCCCCTGTATGATATGTGTTTATGAGTCTGTATTAGTGACAGCTCAGAGCTGACCATGTCAACACTAAATAAAATATCTGGCATATTTTATGAACATTTTTTTTTTTGATATATTCTGAGTACCAGTCACTAATGCTTTAATGGTCGACCTTTCATGCATATAAGATGCCGTGCCAATAGGGGTTACTGTACTGCATTGTCTACATATTTTCATCATTACATTAAGGATGTCATCTTGTTTTGTCACTCTCATATACGTTTAAAATAATAATATAAAACATTTCAGACAAAAATATATATTTTATGTAGCAGTTAATAATAGTGCACCAGCATGTTTTATATGAATAAACAACTAAGTATGAGCTATAGTAATGTCATACTTACGTATGAGAGGGCATGAGTAATTAAGAGTTTTACAACATGACATAATGTGTTACAATATACTGTGATGCACTTTAATACTATGCAAAGTCACACCTGTGGACAAAGAAACACACATTCACACTAGTGGATGTCTTTTGTCTTTTGTATATAGAGTATGAAGACAGTATGCTCTTTTTTGTATAATTTGTGTTGTTTTTGTATATTCAATATAAATGCACAATTAGATGTTAAACTGCATTTTGTTGCTGAATATGTACTATGCAATTAGAATAAAGTTGTACCTATCTACCTACCTTCCCTTAACGAGTTCTAAATTCGTAATTCCTGTTAAAATAAGTAAAACTGACAAGCCTTTATTCAAGATCAAGCTAAAAATACTAAATATGGACTAAATAAGGACTAGAAGATCCATTGACCTAGACTTTTCCTTATACAAATAAGTGTTACATATTAATGGATTTATAAGTAAATACCCATAGACACATATTAAACCTAGGCAGCTCAGATGCCTTGGCAACAAAATCATTAACTTAATAGACCCAAAGGAGCAGAAATCCAGCACCCAGGCCACTATTATAATGAGAAAATAGACTGCATGCTTAGAAACACAATATGTGGTTGACTGATGGAAATTATGTAGCTTTTACGGAGAAAAGAAATCCAGACTTCACCACTGAACTATGCATTGTGAGCAGATCCTGTGGGTTTTGCTGAGATTGTGTGAGAGCATTAGAAAACCTTTCACTTTGAAATTGTGACATATACACAACGAACAACATTTCCCTGAAGTGAAATATGATTCTCTGAACCACAGTTAAAGGGGAAAACAACATCGAAGGAGAGAAATGGAATTAAAAGATTTTGTTTTGTCTGTAGAGTAGCAGTACCAAGGACTTCTAGACAGACGTCTTATATTTGTTTTGCAGTAACCTGATCATACAGTAGTGTCACATTCACGTTCAGGACATCATACTCAGCCACAGAGAGTTTACACCTCTTTAGACAGACTGGAAGCCAATGCAAGACAATTTGAACTCATTTAATGACTTCTGGTATTAAGCCACATCTGGTTGATCTGAGTTATGCATATTTTTTTTTTCAAGTTTATTACTGTATCATGTCCGGATGCTGAAATATGGCCAGTGCAAAGGTGTTTACAAGGAGGGGCTTGGGAAAGAAAATAAATAAATGAATAAATAATTATCTATCAGAAATCCCTGTTAAAATACTATTTTTAGATCATTTAAATGAGGATTCTGTTCAATAATATGTAGGACGGAATACTCATTTTGTCTCATTTTGACACAAGGATCTCCCTGCTACTCCTAAAAATGCCTTTGCAGGCCACATGGGTTTATAACAAAACAAAAAAAGCAGTTTTCCAATGACAACTGGAGTAATTAGCTTGGATTTGTACATTCATGAAATCCTCTCTTCGTAGAGCCACCGTCGGAGAGCCTTAGGAACACCTGGTGAGTGTCGGTATGCCGCAAGAACACATTAAGTTGTTAATGAGTATATAATGTACCATGACAAAATGTGCCGACAGGTGATGTTCCTACCAACTACTTGAGAGTGCCGCAAATATTGGTGTCGTAGAGCAACTTATGTAGGCTGTAGGAAGGTCCTAAGACAATCTTAAGGCGAATGTAAGAACTCTACAGCCAGCGTACTCAACTTTATTTCTCAAGAATGCCTTAAATTGTTTTTAAGAATTAAACAGCTGAGATTCGTAAGAACCCATGGTTTACCCTCTGCAACTTAATACCTGGCTTTATTTGACCAGTCACAAATGTCACTTTCACTTTAATGGTTAATAAACCTGAGGTGCTGAAGGATAATGGGTGCCTAAAAGGGAGAGTGGGGGGGGGGGGGGGGTGTTGGGGGTATGGGTAAATAATGATGATGATGCCAAGGGCCTCACATATGCTACAGTATGCCAGTTGGTACGATTGATGTTGGTCATACTAGGTCAATATACTGTATTAGGTTTACAAGGCGCCCAGAATCTCTAGCTCTGGCCCTGAGAAGCAGAATCAAAAACAAATAAATAAGAAATTACCAAATATGTTTTATTCCCTGCAAATCCAAAGGTTTTTCCCAGATCACCACACATTTAATAGAAATGTAATAGAATGTTTTCATATTTGATCATTTATCAAGGATCATTTTAAAGTTTGTTGGGAGGTACAGTAGAAGTTTCTTGGTTTCATAAACAAGAGCCTTCTGGACCTCAAAAGTGCATAGTGTGCAAAACGGAGACTTGTTCATAATTCTAATGCTTGTATTAATATTAATGAGAAATAACATTTCACATTTATTTCTTTTACTTGACATTAACAGGGTGCAACTTTACTTTAATTAAAAAAAGAAAGAATAAAATGATGTGATAAATTTAGCTAATTAAATTATTTAAAACCACACTTACAGTTTAATTATCTGGACCGTTCCCAGATTCCAAAATAGTGTTCAGCAAGAAAGAAAAGAGCGAGGGTAATATCTGTGTCCAGTCATTTAGAAAGCAACAATTAAAAGAAAAGACTTTTATTTTTCTTGGCTTGGCAATTTTTATAGTAGTGACCTGGTAGGAGTGATTGATATGGGTGATGTAAGCTCTTGTTTGATTAAAGTGTTTTTTTTTCCCCCCTTTTAAATACTGCTGACTCACAGCTCCAGGGTCCCTGGGTCAACCTGGAGCTTGGGCTTAAGCTTGTGCTCATAAAATGTCTGTGTTGTGTCTGTGCTTCTAGTCCTTTCGTTTTCTCACAAAAACAAACACTTAAAAAAATTTAAAAAACACTCAATTTAGACCCATAGAGTAATTCATAGCGTTGTTTGTATTTTTGTTGTTCCCTGTAATATTTTAATTTCTGCTATCTGTACAAACAGTTATGTTCTATCCATCTACATGTATGCTGTTTACCCTACACCGTACAAGGGGCAACTGGAGTCTATCCGATGGAACTCGGGGTACCAGGTGAGGTACAATTAAAAATTCCTGACTCTGGTTGGGGAGATACTCTATCACAAAAAAATGAACTTGGCTACCTGTTACATGTACTAAAATGTAATATGTGCTTTGTACATAATAATTTCATGTTTCCAAGATGAACATGAATAAATCATGTTGTATTTGCATGAAGTTCAACAACTTAACATGTACTAGATTCAATCATGTTGAAATAAACCAAAGAGATCGCGTCACTATAAAAACCGGAAATATCAGAGCAAACATCGCGAGAAGAGAACACAGTTGAGGAGACAAACGTTTGGCGGGTCGTGTGGAAAAGGTAAGCAGGAATTAATTCCTATCTTTCTAAATAGAAA
>JAQQZS010000038.1:1308296-1319783 GCA_030068045.1 Platyallabes tihoni
TTATTATTATTATTATGATTATTTTATTACATGTTATGGTCTTTTTACAGGTAGGTCTACTTTTCTCTCTTATCCATCTGCCTCTCTCCTGAGATATGGAATACATACAACTACCTCAACCAGTTGCTCCTGCTCCATCTGCTAGCTTGGCAAGTGTGCGAATATATTTATTTAGCCTATGTCTCAGATTCTTATTAGTACAAATACAGACATGCAGATGAATTAAATGTCCACATTGATGCTGCAGTGCCTTATCCGTATGTCTCAATAATACGACACCATCATCTTCCCTGCCAAAAAGTAATAAAGGTCCCCTCTTTGAGCTCACATGCTTTTTTTAAGGAGAAACTGTGCATAACAAAATCATCTTAGGGCATATGAAGCCTTTCTGCAAAAAGCCTTAATTCAATTACGGAGCATAAACAAAAACCTTTACGAAATACCTAAGAGAAACAATCAAATCAAACATTTATATGCTGGAAAAGAGGCAGCTGTGTGTGCATTCAGAATACAGAAAGACCTTTGCCTTTGAAGAGGTGGACGGTCTGAAATAAAGGTCTTTATGGAAAAAAAATGACTGCTGGATCTCAGGTTATGGACTCATTTTTTATGACCTCCTAGAATAAGTTATGTCTAATTTGTGGAGGAGCTTCCCCACAAGGATGTGTAATTGATTCCACCACTGGCGATTTCTCCAAATTAGGATGACTCAAATTGATTGACAACAAATTCATTATTTACAAAGCACAGCCTGACATATTTTTACATTGATTATTCTTTCTTTCCGAACTTTCCTAAAGCACCACATCAGGGCAAATTAGAGAACAGATCAGAATTACTCACCTAGGCAAAACTCCAGGTGTGGAATTCTTGGGGCACTAAGGATTAACCCAGTGTGAGATGGACAAGCTGGAATGAAGAGAAAGAGAGAAAGAAAGCTGTTTAATTTTCCACCAAATGTACGTTCTACAAAAAAATCACTGGGTAATTTTAATTTATTGCCACTTCACCATTCATTTCACCATTAACTATTACAGACAGAGCTTTTTTGAAAAGTTGACAGTAGTAAAAATGAATTTGAGTGTAAAGCCTAATAGAAATGAAAATGTGGATTGTTTTTCATCTCGGAAGAGTAGGAAAGTGCTGGCTCATTCATGTTGTCTGTTTATAGTGCCAGATATAAAGCCTCCGAACCCAGAATGATTGATGGTGACAGCCATTTCAGATTATGCAAACTGACTGCGTTCCATTTCTCCAATGGCGGCACGTGTCAGAGCGACAGAACTTGCACATCCATCGCCATGAGTGGCTTCTGTGACAGACACCTGAGCGAGGCCAGCTCTGCTCACACCATCTGCTACCAGTCATGGCCCACCAAGGCCCAAAACTCAAGGGGCCATAATCAGAGAGATAGATAGATATGTAGAAGGAGAGAGAGAGAGAGAGAGAGAGAGAGAGAACACACTGGAAGGTCTCTGGCTAATCGACTGAGCTCATCATATCACTCATGTAGTCCGAATAACTCGTCTCTCCTTAGAGTCCAGAGACAGAATTCACACTGTGTACAACTTCTAACAATACCACACATGATGAAAGATCTATCTGATTGGACAGAGCTGATTGTATGCCAAATACTGTTCCTTTGGAGGTGAGTAGGGTGAAGTTGTGCATGTATGTGTGGAGGAGCAGCCATTATTGTGGTTCTTATCAGGAAACATTAATGCAATTGCCGAGGAGAATGCTCTGCTCAGCATTTGTGATCTCAGCTCTCAACATCAGAAAGAATTCACTGAGCTTGTATCAGCTTTTAACCTCGTCAACTGTTTGTCCTGCAGAAGCGTTACACCATCTTAACAGCATTTTCCCAGCAGTGCTGTGGTGCTTTAACCTGTTTTTTTTTTTTTTTTTTTTTTTTTTACCAACATTTACTCACCAACAACACATGAATGATATGTGCTCCAAAATCATTCCCACATCCCACTCTGTCCCCACATGCTCCAACACCTTCCCTGCTAACTACAACACCACTGCTTACACAACATCAATTAACACCATAAATTAACAAAACTATCTAAGAATTATAATTTAAAAAAAAAACTGAAAATTAGAGCAACAAAATGACACAAGGCAATGCAACGACACAATGCTACACAATGCAAGTATTGAGTAATACTCATTGACTATTTGCACCTCATATAGCCTCTACTTGCTCCAACATTCCCGCCATTTCTCCACATGCTTCAACATTCTCCCCAGTCTGGTCCCAAAGGGTCCAGTACCACCCTCACTATTTTTACATGCATCAGCACATCCCACATGCTTCACTATCGATCCTACAGTACTTTGTCGTTTTGGTCCACATCATGTTTGCATGCTCCAACGTGTCTCTATTCTCTCTAATATCCGCACCCCGATCTCCATCTGTTCTCTCATTGCTCTAACATCTTTACACAGTCTTCATTTTCTCTAACATCTCCACCTGGTCTCTGCTTGCTCCAACACCTTTTTCCACTAGACTCCACTTGCTCCAACAACCCCACCCAGTCTCTGCTTGATCCAACAGCTTCTTCAACCAGACTCTATCTGCTCAAGCATCCCTAAGTGGTCATTATTTGCTTGTATGTCATTTTCCCCCAGTCTTTATTTCCTCAAACAACCCCACTTCGTCTCTGCGTGCCTGTCACCGTCATCCTCAATCAGGCTGTGCAACATTAAAGTAAAAAAGAGCATTTTATGGCTCCTTTGGAGTAAAGTCTGTATGTAGCTGATTTAGTCTTGATTGTGGTTTATTATCAGAAGATTTCTAACCAATAAGGGCAATGTCTAAAACAAGACACGCTACTATAGCAACAGATGAAGTCCATGATGATGCATCTCTGCTCCTAATAACAATCCTCCTGAGAGTGCATCTTGTGCCAACGATGCTCTGAGAGAGCATTACTTGGCACAGTAGGCACACAGACAAACACATACGTGCAATCATTACACTCATCATAACTCCCACCGGAGCGGGCTCATGGTCACCTGCGCCTGACTTACTATGTTACTTTGTTAAGATGTCTATAAAGTCACCTTAGTCATCACAAGCACCCACAATGGCCCACGCTGCTGTATTTATAACCCATATTCATTCATGAAGTACTGCCACACCCACCTACGCACACATACTGCTGACTCAGACTCAGACATACAAGCCTGCAGTGCACGTTTTTAGGATCAGCACCTGCCAGAGGTTGTGAGAATCTGACTCTAACAGAGTGACCTGACTCGTCATATAAAAGACGCACAGCCAAGTTAAATACTGCCTGACTCTAGTAATGTCTCTCTCTCTCTCTCTCTCTCTCTCTCTTTATGAGTACAAAACAACCATTTCTTTTTTATTTCTCCTTTCAACAGCTACTGAACATAACTCTTATTCACCATCAAGCATACTGTAGGTTCATACCTCTATATCAGAATACCATTCTCTAGTTTCTATCTCCATTCATCAGATAGCAAATAGACTCAGATCAGGCTGAAAAGAGACAGACATTGGTAGACTAATAAAGAGAAAGACAGATGTGTCTTAATGTTCTTTTTTTTTCCCCTGGGGAAAACAGTGGTAATGAATATAATGATGCAATGAACATGGTGTGTTTTGGCTGGCTGCCTCACACACTGCCTCTCTCATTCGTGTCTATGTGTGCGAGCTTAATGATTAATTTCATTGAAAACGCCTACCTTATTGGCCAAGCTTGTAGATGTAGAGCTAGAGACTATAGAGCATCATCGTTTTTCCCATATTAACCCATGTTAACTCTCCTGTTGCTCTGCATTAAAGCCTGTGTGATGTAGTAACAGGACTGCTGTTGGCTGAATAGATTTAGGCTGGTGGATTGTTTCTCAGGCCAGCACTGACACTGAGAAGGCTCCATCCACGAACCTGTACATCTTATACACATTCCAGGACAAAACATTGGAAATTGATTTCTGCATTGAGGTATTTGCACACAAATTGTGAAGGTATTGTGTACAGATACTTGGTGTCAGAACTTCATGCTAGCACAGAACATGAGTGTGTACACTAGGGTCAGTGTTGCGCATACCGCCTCAGAACTTTACAGATAAAGGCTAAGCAAAAAAGTGCTAATCTTGCATGAGGTGGCACAGTGGCGTAGTGGTTAGCACTATTGCCTGGCATCTCCAGGGTCCAAGTTTAATTCCCACCTCAGCTATGTGTGCATGAATTTTGCACATTCTTCCTGTGCTTGGTGGGTTTCCTCTGGGTACTGCTGTTTCCTCCAACATTCTGAAGGCATGCAGATTACACTAATTGGGGTTCCTAAATTGCCCATAGAGTGTGAATGCGCATGTGAATGTTTGACCGGAGGTCCTACCACGGTTGTAAAAATAGGGAATAAATACATTGTAATCACCATTGGTCTCCACATCCACTAGGTGGACTAGATAGGTTCCAAGATGGATGGATTTTGCCTAAATTGTATACCAGGTCATTTCTCAACATAAAAATCTCTTTTTTTGTTTGTGATCCGATAAAGGCCTACTGTAGGTGCAATTTACATTTTCGGCATTTGGCACACACCTTTATCCAGAGCAACGTACATTTATCTGATTGCACATATGATCAGCTGATGGTTAAGGGCTTTGCTCATGGGCACAACAGTGGCAGCTTGGTGGTGCTGGGGATAGATGACTTGCTGACTCATGCTGACTCGTCCCTGTGCTGAACTGGACTTCATGTTAATTTAAATAACTTTTGTTATATTGAACTTTCAGCTGCATAACACACATGTTGTTATATAATTTCAATCCGTTATCACCCAGATGAGGATGGGTTCCCTGTTGAGTCTGGTTCCTCTCAAGGTTTCTTCCTATTGCCATCTCAGGCACATAAGTACACACTTCCATAAGTACACACTTCCATAAGTACACACTTCCATAAGTACACACTTCCATAAATTTTCTTTTCAAATTTTCTTTTAAATTTTTGTGAAGCTGCTTTGAGACAATGACCATTGTTAAAAGCGCTATATAAATATAATTGAATTGAATTGAGTTAGATCCCAGGTTTTTCTGATCAGTAGTTCAGGACCTTAACCGCTGAGCTACTCCCTGTTTATTCTGCAATAACAGAATTGTTACTATTTAAAATGTTTTAGTCTGAAACTATCAGTTAAACCCACAGATCATCTTGTCAGAATGTTTCTTATTATGCAAACTGAGCACATTTTCCTGCTAACCAATCACAAGGGCCAGTTACATCAAAACCAGGTAACTAGAAGGTAACATGAGAGGTGGCTAGCTTAATTCTCTTTGATTTGTTATTAAGCTTGATTAAAAGCAAATATGTTTCTTCCATGTCTGTAAGCTTTTGAATTAAGATGAGCTGCTTTTACATCCAGTTGAATCACTCAGACTTGTAATATTGAAAAAAATCATCCAAGAAGGCAAAAACAAAATCATGAAAGCTCTAAGAAATTTGTTTTACTTTGTTAAAAACTTATTTTTATTCTCTCTGAATTTATTAATTTTACTATATGTTCACTCTTTCTGTAAATTTATTCTTTACAATTACTCTTTATGAAGTTTAAGTTTACACCCATCTTGTTGCATGTGATCTAATGGGGTACCACCCAAATATTATCTGTTGTTTGATAGTCCAGTATGGGTTCCAGTACAACACATAGGTGAGAAAACATACAGTAGGTGGCCTACACCTATTAACTTTACACTTGCTGATATAGTACTGTACACTGTACATATACATATACAGTACATCTACCATGATCCATACTTTGGTACATGGGTAGATGTACTGTAGTATGGTACATGGTTTTACCATGCACTTTACTATGGTACAATGGGATATGTACTAAGATCTGTCAAAAAAATATGTCATGGGTGACATACATTAAGATATGTACTTTAGTTTACCATAGTACAAATTATTTTGGGTTATGTAATGCTGTAATGGTATAAAAGCAAAGTAAGATTCCAAAAAAAAAAAAAGCATTAACACCATAGAAACTTAACCCTTCTCCAAATTGGAACCCAGGTGGTGAAATAAACATCCTGTAGCCGTCTGAAAAGCTGAGTCACTGTCTGTTGTTGAACGGAGACTGAAGAGACAGCCATCTTTCCACCAAGCTCTTACATGTGCATTAAAAAACAAAACCAAAAATAAAAACCTCAATACCAAGGTTGTAACTTGATGGTATTCTTAGACCCTGACCTATTTGGACTATCATAAGGATGTTATGTCAGACAAATGATATTGGAAAAAAAAACACTCTGTTGATGAGCACTATTCCAAATGCCTGTATTTTAAATGGAGACAGATAAATGGTTAAGAAACACTGTGTATAATATTATAACCCCTATAAGCTATTCAAATCTTGAGATTTTACCCGTATAATTTTTTTTAAATGTTATGTTATGTCTATTTCTGATGCGGATCAATAATAAATAGTTATTCCCCTCAATTGCAATGTGCTGACTCGACTACTGGGTTTCTCTGTTTGTTCTGAATAACAATACTGACTCATTTTCTGTAAAGCTTCTTTGCGACGATGACCATTGTTAAAAGCACTATATAAATAAACTAAATTGAAACTGAAAAAAATTCATGAATAAATCAAGCTCACTTTGTTGTATACAATCAAAAGCAAGAGGAAATGTTCATTCAGGAAATGTTTTTTAAATCCCATTAGGATGAATGCAGAATGCATTTATTTATTTATTTATTTATTTATTTATTATTTATTTTTAGTTTGTTTGTTTGTTTGCTTGCTCACCTAAAGCCCTAACAGTGAAAAACAAAAATCCATTTATGTGTCTTATATGTGATTCTGCAGACACCAGACACCAGTTCATCATCGTCTTCATGAATACAGATTCCATTACAGCAGGCTCAGAGACTCCACCAGGAGTTTCATATTTATTCTTTCCAATTTCATTTCATCAGGGACTCGAGAACAGAAAAAAAAAAAAAAAAAGAAGAAAAAAAAAGATAACGAAGTCTCTTGTCTCTTTCCTCGTCTCGCATTCCGTCTCTCAGGACATCATGATTTGTCTTAACACCTCCATGAGCGACGTGAGCCTTGATTCAATAACAACACATTTCCAGGTGACATCGTGTCCCATTACTTAAAGTGGCTGTTAACAAGACGGCACCTCGCTGTACCTGGCACTGAACAGGGATTTTTTTTTTTTTTCTTCTCCCAGTTAGTTTTAAATAAAGATATTTTCAAGTGCATGCTTTGGGGAGCGTTTACAGCACCTGCAGATTTTTTCCTAACCAGTTAGCAGAGTTCAGCTTGTGCTTGAGATGAAAAGACACCCCTGAGCACGGATCCTGCCGCAGCTGCTGCGTGTACTGTAAGTGATACTAATTTTCCAGTCGACCCTGGTCAGGTAAGTGAGTGAGTGAGTGAGGTTTGTTTTAGTGTAGAATCTCTAGAAATGTCTTTCTAGGTCACCTGAGCTCCTGCTGCCGGTGCGAACAGATTACCGTCAGCTGCATTCTGCCTCGGCTCTGTCAACAAGCCGAGCTAAAGAAATGCAGCTGGGAAATGTGTGGCTGTCAGCGTCTTTCTTCCGCTTTGACTTGCTCACAGCAAATCATGCAAAAGCACATGGAAGTGGGTATCACTCGAGTGACTCCAGTGGTGCTTGAAGGAGCTGTCACACAGGAGCACTTTGGGAGGTGACGACCGTGTCCTTCCTTAGACACCGAGTGAGGAGGCACCTCTTATTGATAACACGAAAAAGAGAAATGATGCACAGAGGGAGCTGATTTATTGAAGATTGAACAAAATCAGAAGCTTCTTTTTTTTTTTTAGGAAACTTGTTTCACACGCATTAATGTGAAAATATCCAATAATGCTCTAAAGGTGCAGGTTCACATTCTAGCACTCATTTTCAATCTCTGTAAACAGAAGGAAACAGAAGAATTTCCACAATTCTGGCAAAAAAAAAGGAAAAAAAAAACAGGAAAGCTAACTTAAACTTCTGATGCTGAACAGAGTTTAAAGCTCTATTTACTCAGAGTAGGTTTACTTATGCATTAGGAAACTGCATAGAGTAGACATACACTACGTATCCTTTGTCAATGTCGCTCACTAGCATTCCTTTCTGAATGACCAGACTTTGCTGAGACAAAGTAAACAAGGCAAGAAATAACATTCAAGCATGTACAAGAGATGCGAGGAAGATCAAGCACTTAAAAGGAAGATTGAGAGACATAAGAAGAGGTGCAGAGAGCAAGATATATATATTGATACGTGGGTGTGTGTGTGTGTGCGTGCATGTGAGAGAGAGAGAGAGAGAATAAAGCAAGGACATTGAGAAAAAAAATAGGAAGATAAGCAATAGGTGACTCACCAGCTGCCGTGGCTCCTCTTGTCAGACTGTCTGCCTCAATTGCTGCCATCCCACAATTCCCAATGAATCCACTCCCCTGACCAGAATTTCCAGTGCTCAGACTAAAGAGCTCGACTTAGAGAATTCCCTCCGACAGCATGTAGAGCGATGTAGAGGAAAATGGATGCACTCGAGGGAGGGGTCCTGGAGCAAGGGGAAAGAACAGTGATGATGGAGGGGAGAAAGATGAAGAGAAGAAGGTGATGAGGTAGAGGAGAACTGGTGTTATGTATTCTATACAGCTCTATCCATCAATCTCGTTCCTGTCAGTGAGACAGCCAGCTTACACTGCACCGGCTCGCTCCCTCTCTACCTTCCCTCTGTCTGCTTGTGCCCTCTCTCTTTCGCTCTCTCTCCTTCTCTCTCTCTCTCTCTCTCTCTTGCTCTCCCTTACTCTGCTCTCTCTCTTTCTCCTCCCCTCTCTTCTTTAACTATTTTCTCACTATTCCTTTTTGGGGGAAAAAAGGAAATAATTAGTGAAAGCCTGAACTCAACTCTCCGTCGACAGTCTTCACCACAGCAGGTGAGCTAGGAAAGCTGATTTCAGAAACTCGGGAGAAAATGCAACATGGAAAGAAAGCGTGGCGTAAAAAGAATTAGTGAGAAAGAGAGAAAGATTTTATTATTTTTTTTAAAGGCAACGAATGGGAAAACAATCTAGCACAAGCCAAAAGATAATGCAAAATAATGCAACTGCCTTAAACTAGACTTTAATTTCTGATGCTGAGGACAGAAAGAAAGAGCTTGAAATGTGTGTGTGTGTGTGTGTGTGTGTGTGTGTAAATACGTAACATCAGAGAATGCAGATTCATCACATTTTAACATATTTTTCTCTATTCAGTACAGATACTGTACCCTGATGCAGACCTTGAAAGAAAAACAATCATCTGTTCTGTTCGGTTGTATTTCAGAATCTGGATACTATCAGAAAGTAAAAAAAAAAAATAATAATAAATAAATAAAAAAACACACTTCATTCATTCAGACTATCCATTTCCATCAAAGAGCTACACTTACAGGTAAAATCGTCATAAGTATTTGAAACAACAACAACAAAAAAAGAAGAAATGTATCCAACAAGAATTTTTATTTAACCTCCTAATATGAACAGAGAAACATTTCTTCTAACTATACAGTCAGCATTCCCCTGTGCGCTCCTCGTATGAGGACCATGCTTTCCATTTCAAGATATTGATTAAGTGCATCGTTATCAGGTGCTGATAAAGAGAAACAGTACGGAGAAAATCCAATGCACACACCAGTAGTAGTGCAGGTTGCCGGAGGATAAACTCCAGTTGGAGTACATAACGGGTTTAATCGCATTAGAAGAAAAAAACAAAACACATGCATGCTTGAGTGATGTGACGAAATCCAGAAAGTGTCAAGATTTCGTCTACCACTTTACACTTTCACACAGCAGAGACACTTTTTTTTAAAGCCTGACCAAGCAGAACGATGCATCAAATAAATGCAATAATATAAGATTACATAATATAAGTAAAAAGGAAAAAAAAAAATCTAGAAGAGTCATCATGGATATTGGAAGAAAAAAAATCGTGATGCCTACAGTCAGTGTAGTGAGACTCTCCCCTGGATGTGACTGAAAGTGCTTGACTGTTCATAAATCTACATTTTACACACCAGCATCAAAACACTCTGCCAATGTCATCAAGTTAAGTGATTTGGCCGTTTAATAACTGCATTGTTGAACTTTTTATCAAATATTTTACTGATATTTTACAATTTGTTTACACATGTGCTACAATAGGACGTGTCCATAGGAAAAAGAGAGCTGGCAGAAAAGTAATAAAATGTACATACTATTGCATAATAACATTTATTATACTTATTTATAATATGAACACATTCCTTTGTTTAATCTCAGTTTATTAAATACCAGTTGCTGCACTAAGAAACAGGATTAGTCTGTCGGGATGATGCATTTTCTCCAAGTACAAGCACAAAGACATCAAGCTTATGAATGGTTTTAAGATGCGAGTGTAATGAATCTGCCCTTCACATGGCTACACTACTGATCTGTCGAGCCTCCCTTCATGTCGAGCAGTGTACTAAGGGGCATTTTGGTATTATTTCTCCTAATTTCATGTGAGAATATTTTTACGCATGCTACAATGCTCCCTTCTGACTTGCTTAACTTTTTGGAATGTTTATTAAGCATGATTCAAAGCAGATTCCAAAATATGATAATAAGTCTAGTGTATAAGCGGTAAAGTATATAAAGAATATTAAACTGAAATATAATGATACATTTGACTGAAGCTGCTTTGTCTCATCATTGTACACATTTTTTGTTTTGAATTGCAACATTTAAGACAACTAAATTCTATCAGTACTTAAGAGTCATACAGATGATATAGATTTATTGCTATAAATCATTTTTGAGATTATATTTTCAAACAACCTCAAAACAGCTCAATAATGTCTCGGGGGCTCAAATGGTTAAGGCTGTGGGTTACTGAGTGGAAGGTTGGGGGTTCAAACCTCAGCACCATCAAACTGCTCCTGTTGTCCTTGAGCAAAGCCTGGCTGACCATGTACTCTAACCACAGTTTCCTAACTGGGATATGTCAAAAAAAAATCATTTAACTGTGCTGTATGGGGGTGCATGTGACAAATAATTTAATCTTAATTTTAAATCAGATTAGTCATGTCTAAGGCTGGGGCTAGGGATAGGCAACTCATTCAATGCCAAAAATAACTCACTTAAACCCCAAGGAACTGTTTATTTGAACCTCTACACTGCTGACTCAAATCCCAACACTGCTGATTTAGACCCCAGTATAACTAAAATCCCAATCCTTTTCATTCAAGTCAAGTCAAGTAGGCTTTTATTGTCATTTTAACCATATGCGTATGCAAACATACAATAAAAGTAGCTAAGACAAAACATGTCACTAAGCTTTCAAAATACTTTTACTGCATTTTGCCCTTATCCAGAGCAACATATTGTACATTTTATTTTTTCTTATTATATACTCAGCAAAAAAAGAAACGTCCTCTGACTTTCAACTGTTTTTACTTTCAGTAAACTTAATGTGTAAATAT
>JAQQZS010000038.1:1358021-1369886 GCA_030068045.1 Platyallabes tihoni
TATTTCTGATCAAAAGAACGAAATGAACGAAATGACTCAAAAAAAGATCCGTTCATTTTGATGAACGAGATTAAAAGGACCGAGTCACTAAAATGATTCGAACTTCCCATCACTACTTTGTAGGAACGACACGTGCCTCGGTCCCTCCTCTATTACCAAGACCTGGCTTCTTCTGCTAAAAATATTCTGGGGAGACGGTGTATGGGAGCAACTGGTACAGTACGAATCTATTCAATTCAATGATAAAGAGTGAAAAGATAAGCAGTGTTTGGTTGATGTAACAAAAAGGCCGGGAATAAATTATTTTTTATTGTTTTTTATTATTATTTATTATTATTCTTTAATACATCAGCAACTTTCAGAGCTGTGTGAAAAATGCATGAGATCTGCTCGGCAAACATGCGTGATTGTGTTCATGCCTGGCGGAATGGAGGCGAAAAAGTGAAAATAAAATCAGCCTTAGGAAGGAATGGGACAAAAAAAAAAAAAAAACTCTATCCTGTTTCAAATAAATGTGTCTACAGCAGCAAACAAAGCAGAGATGGAATAAAAAGTGGGGTTTGTGGGAAAAGAAATGGGAATGAAAAAATAAGGGGAAATGTGACTGGTTGGGAGGGGTGCAGTGATGAAAAATAGCTTGCTTCGAGATGTAGCACAAGTCAAGTCCTTGTGGATTTGATTGCTTGGGGCTTAATTAGCCTTGGAGAAGCGTGGCGAGCAACTTGTCATGTTGCAATATTTTTTTGCTGCGACACTAAACTCATGGAGAGCTATTCAATCATTTCTAAAGCAAAATCCCTCACCTCTCTCTCTCTCTCTCTCTCTCTTGCTCACATCATTAATGAATCATATTACATCCTGTTCAAGATAAGTAAAAAAGAGGAACACAGCCACAGCCACACACACACACACCTCTTATAAACACACACACACACACACACACACCAAAAAGGATCATTTACTATAAATTTCCATCCTTTACATGATGTCCCTCAGCCGTAGAACAGCATGAGGACATGACTAAGAGAGCGAAGGACAAGCCGACATTAGTACGCCGCAGGTCTGCTTTCTGAACGATGAGCTAACATTTCACTCCGAGAGCGTCATCGCGTCCAGCATGACTTAATTACTTAGATAGGGTGAAAAACCATTTTAATTTCCTTTAAAGGTCAAGGTGCAAAATTTCCAATTATGAAACACTTTTAATCACTTGGGCTGAATATGACACCTTAAATGACAACGACATGTGGCAGCGTGTTTGTGTTGAGTGTGTGTGCGTGTCTGTGTGTGTGTGTGTGTATGTGGAGTACATATGATATAGCACTTGCAGATAATCTCTCAGTGCATCTGCACTTAAAATTCTTTAGCTCTCTCTCTCTTACTAATTAAGCTAAAAGCTATCCTTTCCCGTCATGTGTGCAAACATGACGAACTCACCTCCCTAATTACGGGAGGCTGTACTCTACCAGCTTTAATGATTACACATCAATGGTTAAGATGAAAATATGACAAAACAGCCCGGTGGTACAGTTATAACAAGCTCCTTAGCTGTTTTTTTTTTTTTATAAGAACAGCTGAAGAGATTACAGCTGTGTTCTCTCTCTCTCTCTCTCTCTCTCTCTCTCTCTCTCGCTCGTACGCTCTTCTTCACACGTTCGAAATCAATAAGAAATAGAGATGGAATAGAAAAGAAAATGAGACCTAAGCTTTAAAAGAATCAAGCTGAGTATCAAAAACAGTGCTAAGCTATTCCCTGTTTCTGATTCCCTACTGTGCTCCTTACATAGTCTCCCTTTAACCCAAACCTATTTTTTTTAGATAAAGTGCTTTGCCTATCCNNNCCCCCCCCCCCCCCCGATCTGATCGATTTGGAGCTCACCAGGGAGCAGAGAAGGCCCACTGAATATCAGGATAATGACTATTTGGTATTAGCAATGATCTTTTTGAGGAATACAGGGTTCTTGAAGTATTATACAGCATCACTGGTGCGGCAGATCTCTGGGATTACATGTAATCTTCTTAAATGCAGAGGATCTTTAACTTTTCCCATTCCAACATTGTTACAGTAGATACTTGAAGTTATTCACTCTGTGGTGATTCTGGATTCTGGAATCAGGTAGTATGGGGGCATTTATATATAAGACTGCTTTGGCAGTAGTTTACATTTACATTTACGCATTTGGCAGACGGTCTCATCCAGAGTGACTTCAAAGCAATTGCTTTAAAGGTTCCATCATTGGATAGATCCTTACGTTTCATTAGGAGGTTACTTAATACAATCAGACAAACACTGTTAGAAAGAGGTTTCTTTTGTTGTTTTTTTTAAAGGGGGGTAATAACCTAAATATCTAAGAAACATATAAGTTTTCAGTCATTGTTTAAAGATTGATAGTGTTTTGTCTTGGCTGGGTGGATATCTAGAGGAAGTTTGTTCCACCACCTAGGTGCCAAAACAGAAAACAGTCTTGATGCATGTCTTCCTCGAGAAATGGTGGGACAGGCCGAGCAGTGCTGGAGGATCGGAGGGAACATGGTGCGGTCCGTTAACGGTTCTGGGGGTTGAACCCCTGACCTTCCGATCAGAAACCCAGTAACCTACAGCCTTAACTGACTGAGCCACCACTGCCCTGATGCTCCACATAATCAAATGATTTTAAGTGTTTTTAAAAAAGAAAATGTATACTCATCAATATGGCAAAGTGGCCTGTTAGGCGTCCCACACAGGTCCAGCCCTGGGTCTGCTGGTTCTCTCAAGGAGTTGTTGCATTGGCGATATTCTTGACATGGTCTGTTGATCACCTCCCAAGACCCCCAAACCTGACCCAAGCAAAAAACTACTTTTGTCTACTCGTTCTCCCTGAACTGAACTGGATTCTAAAGTAAATGATATATCCATACAACATAGAGCTTTTTCCTGATAATTTGATTTGCACTTTTTCTTTTCAGCTCATAAGGATGTCAGTAAATAGAGAATGCTGTATATGACACAGCCCTGCCCTAATCCAAAAGATGCTCTTTCAGTGGCAACTGCACTTGTCTCTGAACAGCTTCATCAGTTCTAACTACTGGCTTGGAGTGGCAGGTATATGAGATGTCAAGTCTTTGACACCCTAATGATGACCTGTGGGTTGTTGTTTCACCCATGCGTGTGATTAAGGTCATCTGAATCACGGTATAAATGACTATGAAACTGCCTTGGGAATGATGAAAGACCTGTATTGTAATTACATCGTATAGACACTATGTTAGGAGACACTCGTCACATGTGACGTTTTTGAAAGGAGTCTCCAGTGTCAGGAAGTTTTCCACTGCAGGAAAGTCTTCACGGCATAGGACTTTGTGCTTTCTGGTTTCTCAATAACATGACAAGCTGCGTGAAAAATAGTCTCCATTTACCTTGTTAGACAGAGGGCACATGAGATAACGATGGAGGCAGTGATGGTTAATATTGGATAGTTCAAAACATGACAGCACGGTGGTGTAGTGGTTAGCACTGTTGCCTTGCACCTCCAGGGTCCGGGTTCGATTCCTGTCTCTGTGTGCATGAAGTTTGCATGTTCTCTCCATACTTGATGGATTTCCTCCCACAGTCCATAGATACAGTATGCATGTTAGGCTAATTGGATTCCCATAGTGTGTGAATGAGTATGTGTGTGCCCTGCGATGGTTGGCACCCTGCCTCATGCCCTAAGCCTCCTCTGATAGGCTCCAGGTCCCCGCGACCCTGAATACAGGATAAACCGGTATAGAAAATGAGTGAGTGAGTTCAAAACATTGGCGCAAATCATTCCAGATTAATATGTCAATAGTCTCAGCTGATGTTGTATTAGAGAGGAAAAACATTGGGCTTTATTTCAAATATTAATTTATACTACTCATACTACTTTGTTTCTTTAAAGCTGATATTTTAGTGTTTTTGATTTTATTACGGAGATACATAGCTTTTCCTGAATTACAGTGGATATAAAAGATTAGAGGAAGCACAATGACCATCAGACAAACATAAATAAATAAATGAAAGCTGCTGGGTTTTGCATGCAAAAAAGAAGCAGGTGCAACAGTCAAAGTCCTCAAAAGAACTGTGTGAGGTTCTATATGATGCTCAGTAAGACATAATAGATAATTTCCTTATAAAATGCACAAATTATACCTGAACCTAAAGGGAGGGGTTCTCAAATTGTTCTCAGCAAATATTGAATATCCTATTAAAGTATTGTAATAATTGTTTTTCTTATCGTGTCTGCCTTTAATAAACTCATGTCAGCTCTGAACGTGAAAAGTTTTCCCCAAAAGTGTGCACAATCACTTCCAACAGCTCACAAGTCACACATCTTCCCCTCTGAGGCACTGCATCAGGGCTCAGCATAAAACCACCCGGTGCTCAAACACCATGCGCCCTCTCTGCACACCATAACAGAGTTGCAAAATAAAACAATTAAAATAAACATCACTGCCAATAAAATCATTATGAAATAGCTTGCAAGACTAAATTAAAAAATCCCAGCATTGGCCAAATTGTCACTGTTTGGCCCTTGAGCAAGACCCTTTACCCCCCAGCCCTGCTCAGCTGCTTGAGATAAAAAGGTCAGCCATTGAATGAACTAAAACGTCATTAAATTTCATATTAATAAAGTCTGAAAAAGTTCACCTTTATTTTTAACCTTACACTCCCCATGACTCATCATCAGGTCCAGATTTAAATTTCTCATATCATAATTACAGACCTTTCATATCACGCTCCCTCTAATTACTGAATAATGTGCTTTGCAATAAAAGACGCTGAATAATTTAAGGGGTTAACTTTGGCATTTTGGCTTGAATTCTCAAGTCAACGCTTTCATGATGAGGTTGTGTGAAGACGGTCATATGGTAGTGACGGAGCAGGAATCTACTATCCCTGCTGATGATAACGATAGATTTGTGCTTAAGGGTAAAAACTCCTCTGGCAGTAAGTGCTCAATGCTACTGCATATTTTAGCACTGGCCCTGAACCTACTTGAACAGATCCGCTTACTCTCTGTTCACTTGTCTGTCTTTGGTACTCATGCAATGGTCTTGCCTGAATTATTATTTTTTTTTTTTTTATCATTTCCCAGCCTTCACACATGCAAATGAACATCTTTTATATTCCATTCTCCTCTCTCTTTACCCAGCTCTGTGCCCATATTTTATATTCTCGCAAGAACTCTCTATCCTGTTCTTCGGCTCGTCAGTTGCTGACAGCCGGGAGCAAATCTATGGCTGCTCCTCGACCAAAAAAAAAAGCTGCATTTGCACCTTCAAACATCATTTTGCCCCACCGACTACAAACCCCTGGGTGATATAATGAGTGGTTTTTCAGAGAGCAAAAAAGAGAAATTTCTTTTCTCTGGAAAAGAGAATATTCTTTAATTTTTGTCCCTGCATCATCAAAGAAGAGGATATGTTGAAGTGGAAATAAGATGATGATGAAGGCTTAACCTTCTGGATTTAAAATCAGCAGCCTTTTCCAGACTCTCACACTTAGAGAGAGATGGAACTAATTAACCCAACACAGCTCTACTGTTCCTACTCGTTTATAACACGCGTCTCTTAGTGTTATTCTCTAAAATGATTCCAAACTTCACTGCTTCTTCTTGTATTAATTGGAAAGTAGTGTTTGGGTTATTTTTCCCCCTTTCTTCCACTCTTGCTCTCAACTTACTTTTTCTTGGCATTAATTAATTCATTACGATTTGAAATTCCAGCCTTTAAGAAAGCCAGCACAAGGTAAGAAGGGGAGAAGAGAAGAAGAAATAAAAAAAGAAAAGCGCTAAAAATAAGGTGGCATCTGTGTGATATGTCCTTACAGTGGCTGACATGGATAGATTTTCATTCTCTGTGCTACTACAGAATGTCAGATTTAAAAATAACAAAAGGATGAGAAACTGAATATAAAAAGATGGGTTTTAATCTCGGGAAACTTGAATCACATCTGGAGCCTATGTTGCAGTTTCTACTCACGTGCTTAACACACATCATATTTTCCAGTGTAATGCAAGCAATCAACTGGAACATTGTAGGTCTGATCCATGCAATCAAGCTTTCAGTTTTACCAAACGTTAAGGAATATGGATGCATTACCATACTGACATTCAGAAAATACAGAAACCAAGCAACATTTGATACACAGTGTTTAAATTAGAAGCATCTTAAGACTGGAAACCTCTGACAGTTTACATATCTTGCTTATCTAATGTATAACTGGTATGTCATTATATATGTTAACTCCCACACTTTTCATTTTACACACAGTCAGCCATAACATTAAAATGCAAATAATTAAGTCAAGCACTGCATGGGTTTGCCTTGCGGTTGCCTTTGGGTCACAACTCAACAAGACCATTGCGGATGTGCTAGTATGTGATGTTGTGATGTTAGCAGCGGATCCTTTGGGTGCTGTGGGAGAAAGTTGGTGCCTCCACGGATCAGACTTACTTGTCTGGCACATACCATAGGAAATCTGGAGGCTGGATCAACAACCTTGAACTCTTTGATTGATACCACCCATACACATCAAGCTGTGGTGCACTGAGTGTTCTGACTCCTTTCTGTCATAGCCAGCATTGACAGTTTTCAGCCATTTGTGCTGCACTGGCTTTTCTGTGGGATCAGACCTGATGGCCTTTGCTTCCCACAGTCAAAAATGATAATATGAGGGGGTACTTCAGAACAGCACCACCGAATATGTTGTTAAGTGTGGAAGCCCCAATGCAGGACTCGGAAGGGGCCGTTAAGCCGGGGAAGTGATTGTGTATACAGTATGTTGGTGGGAATTAATCTGTTGGGTAAAGCACAACACACCTCAATGGTAAGGGCGCTACTACAGTATACCGTTAATTTATCACACAAAATGGACTACCAAATGAATTGTAACTTCTTACTTGGAGCGTGGGGTGCGCTTATAATATCACATGCCGCCCTCGCTTCTATCTTTCAAAAATTAAAGTTTATCTATTTATAAATGCTTTCCTTCTTAATTGACTTGCATGGACATGGCTTTGCGTTTGTCTTTGTTTTGGTCCCTAATACCTGGTACCTAATATTTGCACGAGATGCATGGGTTTCTGGGGCCTTAAGTAGCCTACCAGCCAGGTGTCACAAATTTGGCCTGATTACTGGCCACTACTCTGCCTGTCTAGAAAGCCACGGAGCAGTTGTCCGCAGCTGACCGACTGATCAGAGTATGTTAAAGCATTACACTTACACCCTTACTGAAATTAAGGGACCCAAATCTGTTCCATGAAGGCATGAAAACATGGTTTGCCATAGTTGAAGTGGAAAAACTCAAGCCCTGACCTCAACCCTATTAAACACCTTCAGCATGGCTTAAATTGCACCCCACCTGCTTGACATCAGAATATTTAGTCCTATTTGGTGTTCTGGTTGAGAGTCCATATAGCCTGCGAGTAGGAGCTTCTCCTCAGTCTGTCTGTGTTGGCCCGCAGGGAGTAGAAGCACTTTCCTGACCGCAACAGAGAGAACAGTCCTTTGTTGTGGTGTCTGAGGTCCTTCACAATCTTTCTGGCCTTGGTCCAGCACAGCTTGCTATAGATTGAGTGCAGGTAAGGAAGCTTGGTACGCGTGACTGTGCACCTTTGTGCACTGGTGCGCAGTCATGTTGGTACTGATGTGGGGTCGTTTTTCAGGCATTGGGCATGGCCCCTTACCTCCAGTAAAACGAACTATTAATGCTTCAGCATGCCAAAACATTTTGGACAATTTCATTCTTCCAACATTTGTGGGAACAGTTTGGAGATTGCCCCTTCCCGTTTCAACATGACTGCACACCAGTGCACAAAGCAAAGTCCTGAATGAGAGAGTTTGGTGTGGAGGAACTTCACTGGCCTGCACAACCCGATAGAACACCTTTGGGATGAATTAGAGCGGAGACTGCGAGCCAGGCCTTCTCATCCAACATCAGTGTCTGACCTCCCACAAAAATTCCTATTAATATATTCCTAAACCTTGTGGAAAGCCTTCCCAGCAGAATTGAAGCTGGATGGCTAGATTAAGAACTGAAAGTTACTCAAGTTCATATGCATGTGATAGTGCTTCAGTTTGATAGGGAACACAGAGATTGCACTTTGGAGTACTGGAAAAGGTCACATGGTCTAATGAGTCCAGATTGATCCTATTCCAGAGTGATGGACACATCATGGTAAGAAGGGAAGCACATGAAGCGATGCACCTATCATGAATAGTGTCCACTGTACAAGCCGCTGGAGACAGTATTATGATCTGGGGTTGCTTCCGTTGCTCAGGTCTAGACTCAGCAACGTTACGTGGCAATAAAATGAAGTCAGCTGACGACCTGAATGTACTGAATCACCAGGTTATCACATCTATGGAGTCTTTCTTCTTCAATGGCACAGCCATATTCCATGACTCAGAGTGTGAAAGTATGTTTCTGGGAGCAGGAAGAATCATTTTTCACACATGGATTTTGACCATGAATGAAGAGCTTATGTTATGTGTGATATATATATATATATATTTCCCCCAGACATTTTATTAATACATTTAAGCAAAAAGATTTGAGGTTTGTATGTTTTTCATACACTGACAGAATGTAATCAATACCTGAATGTACTGAAATACACGTCAATGAAAACATGAGATCTATCTCTTTCCCATGACATGACATTATGGGTTTCAGTCACAACCCATAAGCCTCTAATTTCCTTATAAGCAAGAAAAAAAAAAGCCTTTGAAGATAAAGCAAAGTCATTATGCAAATACCAGAGTACAAGTAATTATTAGAAATGTATGAGTCCTCAACACATGTTCAGAGAGAGTGAGAGAGAGAGAGAGTCAGACTGAAGATAAATTCATGACTAATGGTGGCTTCTTCATCTCTCTGTCTCTGCCTGTCGCTGTCTCACTCCAGTCTCTCTGTCTCAGCACAAAGAGTACAATATCTTAGAATAAGCAGTGAAAGTGTCTGTGGTGGCAAAACGGTGGTATAGTGGTTAGCACTGTCACCTTGCACCTCCAGGGTCTGTGTTCGATTCCTGGCCAGGCTCGATTCCCATCTCTGTGTGGGTTTCCTCTGGGCACTCTGGTTTCCTCCCACAGTCTAAAGATATGTAGGTTAGGCTAATTGCCATTCCCAAAAAATTGCCCATAGTGTTTGATTGAATTTGTGAGTGTGTGTATGTGCGATGGATTGGCACCCTGTCCAGAGTGTACCCTGCCTCGTGCCCGAAGCCTCCTGGGATAGGCTCCAGGTCTAGTAGCAACTTTCTCACACATTACTGACTGTCCTGCACAGCCAAGCATGTAATGAATAATCTTGTACTCATTAACAAATGTACAAATGCCCATGGTCCCTAAACACTCCATTAGATTGCTTATAGATTAATTAATCTATATTTGTCATATCTTGTGCATTATATCATCTTGTATCATTGTCATATCTTGTATCATTGTCATATCTTGTGCATGAAAAAGGTTGATATTGACAAGTACACTGATTTGCACGCACATTTAAAAAAACTCAAAGTTTGCTCGTTTATAATCCTATTAAACTTGCTTGAATGATTAGACAAACATCTGTTAGCTACTTATATAGATGTCTGCTGAAACGACCACTCGAAACATCATGCAATCTGAAATGTTTGAACGCTTTAAATGAGGGCAGACTGTATGAGATGCAATTAGAGCTGAAGATGGGATCTGACAAAAAAGCAGACAAAACAATTTGACAGTGTTGGCTAAACAGGCAATCACAACACTGGATTTATGTCGAAATTTCAGATGCCTTGTTTTAGTCATTTTAGTAAGAGGAAAAAAGCTGGCGATAACTGATCACTGCCGCCATGCTTTTGACCCTAGATCAAACCGAAATTGGCTCCTCAGACTCCTCTTAAACATCACCCAATTATGTTATCATCTCAGGCTTTAGAAAAAGGAAATGAGTGCCGACTTCTCTACTGTTACCACACAAACATTACACTAGCTTTATCTGCAGTTGTTTAGTGATCTAAATACCTGTACTGGGATTTAAAAAGATATGGCTTTGGCTTAAATCCTTCTTCATTGTGCTCTTTATTAAAATAAGTCAAACATTTTGAGGCCCGCTAATATTAATTCTCAGGAAACATTGGGAAATTAGGAATAGAAATGTCAGTGTGAAAATCTTTTTTTTTTTTTTTTTTACTAGCTCAACTATTATTTTTGTTTGTACTTGTTTTTGATATTTTCTAACAAACCTAGTAAATTTGATTTTCCAAAATTTTAACTAATTTGTAGCCTAATATGAGAGATCATAATGCTGATCTGGCATTTACTAAGGATCAGTGGTAGCTGGTGATTTTTAAAATAGACCAAGCACACGTGTCTGATTATTATGGATCCCCTAAAGGGACATGAAGTAAATAAAAAAAAATAGATACTGTAGAAGGCATTTGTGCATAAATATTTTTTTGTCAAATCATAACACGGAAGGCAGGATTTCTTAACCTCACACAAATACCTGGAGTTTTGAAATCATTTCTGTTTTTTTTTTTTTTTCAATATTTTGCAAATGATTTTACAATGACCCAGATGTACTATAACCATCTCTAATAATTTTTCTATGTTTTTGTCCTGTTATATCTTTTTATTTTTCCTCCTATGTCCCTCAATAGGTACCTCAATAGGTCATTGATGTTTAACGTTTGCTTGTGTCCTGTTTAGCATAAGAGCATCAGAACTATAGTGTCTGCAATTCTGCCTTAAATAAACATCTAAGCTGCTAGTACTGTATGTAGTGATTGAAGCATGTACAGTAGTGACGGCTAGCTAGAGGAACACTGCTGATATTCTTTATAAAGGATAGAAACCTAAGACACACCTACAGTATTCACCCTGAGAAGTCAAGCACCTGAACAAAACCAAGTTGTCCAATAACCATTAATCTTTCTCCCTGTTAATAAAATGTGACAAAGAATCCCAGGTGAGAGAGTTCTAACAGTGGAGTGTCCTTGGGTTTAAAAGATTTGCATTAACGGAAAAATACCAGAGTGATATTTTTTTTTGAGATATTTGATATCTAAGTTATGGGGTTTTAACAAAAAATAATAAAAGCTACAGCATTTCTATATTTAATATAGAAACATTCCACTGCTGCATTTAAATTATGTTTTAGGGGATGCCAAATGGCCCACATACTGTAGTCTTAAAGTAATTGCCTGTGCTAAGAATACTCCCAATGCATCAGTGTGCAAGCCCTGCTCATTTATGTTGAAACAGATCTTTGTCCTGTGAGCTTTATTATCTTTTTTTTTAGGATGCCAGTCCCAAAGTACAGCTTCTGCCTGGACCAAATGCCATGTTAACTTTTCTGGGAAGTCTGAAAAATATACATTTTATATTCACTTACAGTATATCCCGAATGTATTATAAGAGACATTTCAGACATGAAGCAGGCAGTCTGATCATGGCCGAGAAACCGAGAAAACTTTTTACTTCTTGATGGTGTCCAAGCACTAGTGAAAGCTCTAGCGTGGCAGGGGATTATATAGAGAAGGAAAGCGAGTTTTTACTCTCAGAACACTGCAGAGTGTTCTAATATTCTGTACAATCAAAAGTCTCACTTTTACTTCAGGACATCTCAAAAGATTTGTATGATATTTTTTCTTTTTTATTTGTATGGTAGGCATAAGGTCTTCAGTTCAACCTGATTACACTCAGTCTAAACTCCTTAAATGTACACAGTAAGGTACAAACAGCTTCCTATAGGACTGATGTCTCAACCTGGTCAATGATGGACTTTTGCCATTTACAAACTCATTCATTCATTCATTCATTTTCTATACCGCTTTATCCTATGATCAGGGTCGCGGGGGGCCTGGAGCCTATCCC
>JAQQZS010000038.1:1376075-1386152 GCA_030068045.1 Platyallabes tihoni
TTTCCTGCTCCGGAGCTGTAAAAGGTGGAGGACAGAGGCTTCGAGAACAACTGGGTGCATAGTCGAGAATGGAACCTGAGTTGAGTCTCAATCCTAAGAATCAAAGTGAGCTAGGATGACATCTCGATGTCGAGGCACTAGCTGCTAAGACTGAGCCAGAATCAGTCAGTCGTCTATGTAATTCCGGATACGGATGCCCTGGAATCATAGAGCAGCTTCCCTAAAAGGTGCACAAATTTTGACACTTCGGCTAGATTAGGGTAGGCGTTAGATTGTTAGGTTGTTCGTCATCCTGAAACATGAAGGAAGGGAGCCCCATGAACCCCATGGTCCTAGGCACGTAAGCCCCCTTTTTTTTTACGATGCTCCTCAGGTCTGCCCTCCTTGAAGCGGACTGTGAGGCGCGGTGAGTCCCGCCCCAATCTACGAGGGGGTGTTCTGCTCGGTACACCTTTTGCGCTTCATGCCAGGCGAGAACCGGTCCTGGTCAGGACTGGATGGCCGACAGTCCCGACCCCTGAGCACGGCGGGGGAGAAACCTCACAAAGGCCTGCTTGTAGAGCTTCAATTCCCGAAACCTAGTGGGGGCGGTGTTTACGACTTCGCCAAAAGGCCGGAAGGCGAGATGGGGGCATCAAGGAGGAAGACGCAATCCCTGTCCTCGATGTCCGTGAGGTTAGGCCATGGCTGTCTCTCCGTGGCGACCATGGCAGCCATAGAACGGCCGATAGCACAGGCCGTCTGCTTGGTGGCACGGAGAAATAAATCTGTGGTTCGACGTAGCTTCGCAAACGACGCGTCATCGACAGACCTGCCAGTGCTCAGATCTCTCAGGAGGTCAGCCTGGTATGCCTGCAAAGCCATTGTGTGCAGGACAGCACCAGCCTGACCCGCTGCCTGAAAAAGCTTTTCCCACCAACGAAGATGTTAGTCTACACGGCTTGTTGGGGAGTGTGGATTTTTTTCAGGGAGGATGAGCTCCCAGGAGAGAGAGAGCTCGCAAGCGTCTCTTTAATCTGGGGCATCATCATATAAAACCGAGCTTTTCAATAAACAAATCAATGTCGATAGCACAAAAACACGGGATGAATACGGCTTATTCCATGAAAGAGTCATCATGGAAGTTGCCAAGAAGGGGAGGGGCCATCGTTGAGGCCCCTCCTCCGGCCACCCTACAGAAACCTGTCGTCTAACTTTGAGCGTTTGGGGGATTTTATTATTTATTTATTAATTTTTTACAGCGAATCGAGGTGTACGTGTTTGACCGCGCGTGTTACCACCTCTAATAACAACTAATACGCTCGCTCGTCACTAGAGGAGTGCTCTGAAGTGATAGGTTCCATCTCCGCGGAAGCGAGAGAGAATGTTTATTTTATTTTTTTTTTTCTTGCCCCTTCACAAGAAGCACCGGAGCACTTGAGAAGTGGACGGTAAAAGGCTCATGATCCGGCGAGAGAGCGAGAGAAAGGAAGATTCCGTCTTGTGCGCTTCCACCAGATTTGCAAGCGAGAAATGGCCCGGCTCGCGGTTTCGTTTTAAAAATGGCGAGCTGAACACGAGGGACTTTATTGCGATTTTCTCCCTATTAATCACGTGCTCCCTCAAGCCCGAGGATAGCGTGCTCTTCCTCCAAACACTGAAAACAGAAAGCTTGGAGATCGCCCTCAGGCACGGACTCCTGTCTAACTCTGCCATCTTTCTGGTGAGTAATAAGACACTTTCTATTTTCGCTTCCTTTTTGTGTTTGCACACACGCACACAAAACAATGCAGTCCTTGAAGACAAAAAGAGCTGAGAATGTTTCCGGTTCATGACTATTTATAACCTCCAGGTGCACCTAATCAAATGATCGAGGTTATATATGCCAAAATTGTTGCCGTGTTTGACACATAAGCTTCAACAACCAGTCACGCGGAGAGCGTTCCCATAGCGTTTCCACGCAGCATCGAGTGTAGCTTTTGAAAGGGAACTCTTATTCTGCATAATTAAAAGTAACAGTTTGACTTGGGAAACACAAGAGTTGTAAACAAAAGTTGCTGGATCTGTTTCTAGGGACTTGTGCTAACTAGGCGGCTTATTGTAAGCATTTATTTATAAACATCAGGATTAATAATCTTATAATAGATTGTGATCTCATTGTGAGAAATAATACATGAATTTATATTATCTTGCTATTAATAATTTCAATATATTCATTTCCTCCCAGGTCTCTGGTTTCCTCCCCAGTTTTCTCTGACCTCCCAAAAACATTCCAGTAAATGGGCTGTCTACTGTACATAAGAATTGCCCCTAAGTACATGCATTTGTGTAGATATTCTGTAAATACATAAGCTTATAACATTTAGCCTTGAATGCTCCACTTACTGCTCCACTATTATCATTGATGTAAAGCTATTGACCATGAACAGCACACAGTTTATTGCGTGAGTTTTTCAATGGCACCAGCTCACTGATTCACCACTTAAAACCTACCACTTTCCTACGGTACCACTCTGATTCTATGCAGCTCGTCAAGTGCGAGAAAATAGATAATTAAAAACCAGGCTTATCTAAAGGACGCATAGTATACTTACTGTATGCTTACTCCATCATAGAAATGGAAAATGTTAAACCACTCGTGCAACAAGTATGTTTTGCAGATAGGAATATGCATACAATATCATTAAATTACCAAATATTTAAATAGAAAACTCCTCACTTGCATGTTAACCTTTATAACATGATTTTCAGTAAAGCAACAATATGTACTCTGTTGAAATATATCAGGTTCACAAGATTGAATTTTCATGATGAACATCATTACAGTTTCCATCTTTTCCCTCACTAACTAGCCAAGCTGAGATTCTGACATCACACTGGACCATGTAACTACTGTATGCTGTATAGCTACAATATTTGTATCAATACCTTCACTACTTCAATGAGGGTGAGTTTTAAAAAATTATCCGCACTCTGGCTGTCAAATTTATTTAAAGCAACTTTTAGAAAAGACAAATGCATTATTTTTCCGAAATAATCTGTTTGTTTTTCAATTCCCTTTGTACATCTCACAAAATGCTTCCGTATTCCCTCATTAAAAATATGTTTTAGGCTGAGCTGTGAGCATTACGTACAAATGCATCATTGTCTTCAATTCTTCATCAGAAGTGAATCTTCGTCCTCGTAGTTCTGCTTTCAGGGAACCAAACAGGCGAAAGTCTGATGGAACGAGATCAGGACTATAGGGAGGAGAAAGTTTTTGCAGAGTGCCAACAGTAGAAGTGTAGAAGGGTAGAAGTGTGCAGACATGCATCATCATGCAAGACCTTGAATATCGTTCCTCTGTGTTTAATTCGAAGTTTAGTCTTCAGCTCTTCAATAAGCATCTCACTGTAATGAGCACTGTTGATTGTCAAACCTATTTCCTGATAATGTTCTAATACTGGCTCTTGGGAATCCCAGAAAACTGTAAGCATTGATGAATTTTCCAGGTTTTTCTGGGTCGCGATTGAGGATGTTCCCGTTCCATACTCTGGTGTTTACTCTTAGGCTCGTAGTGATGAATCCATCACCGGTAATGATTCTCTTTCACCTTCTTTAGGGTATTGGATAGGAACACCTGCACGCTGCTCTTCTTTTGTGCAAGTCACAAGTGGGGCATCCAGACCTGAGGAGTTAGCAACAAAATCTTAAATATATGACAGATGTTTCAGTGTAAACTTGCTGATTCTCACACTAAAAACAAAACTAGATCAGCTGTTAGGCGTGGGGTTTTAAATCCTCCACAGGATTCTGAAGACTATTAACTTTTTAAGGGATTCAACAAAAAGTTAAATCTTCCTATCTAACTACTACATTCACTTTTACTGTATACACAAATTGCTCAGCACTAAAATAGGAGTTATTCTATATATAATCTATGTGTTATGTGTATAATGATCTATGTGTTTAGTGTATCAGTAAGTGTGCAGTTCATGAACCCAAATATTACACTAATAATGGGAATAACAGCCCAGCTGGAATAAAAATGCACTATGTAAACACTTCACAGCCCATCCCAATTGGAATGAGAGAGGTGCTGTAAAACTTTGATACTGCATTTAGTAGGTAAATAATATGCCATGATCTGATGATTTATCTTTTGTCAGAATTAACATATTCTTTGCACATGGGTGGTAAGCTTAGGTAACGTGATGAGTTTCCAGGAAGGAAATTTTACATCCATTCCTAATCGGGGACTGCTTGAGAAAATCTCTCTCTCACCTGTCTTTATTTCAGACATTCATCCACTGGGTTCCTGGCTGAGGAATGGGCTCTGATTGGCTCACCATTTTTTAATACATACTGTAGTAAAGCATGTAAACAATAATAGATGAGACCGGATTCTTGCAACCGATCATAACGCACATAACCACAAAGTTGGGGATAAATCCTTCTTCTTTTCTTTCTTCTAGTATATTCTTCTTCTTTGTTGTTTAATGTTGGTTGTAATCCAATAGGTTGCATTACCGCCAACTGTGGGTCTCATTCTCCCTCATCTTCCCAGCCTCTAAAAAGCCAATTTTACAGCCCAGCCTTCCTTAAAAGGCAATAAATGCTTCCTTCCCTGATCTTGACTTGTCCTGCTCTGAGTCTCGAACTCTTTCTCTGCTTTTATATGGCACTTCCACACAATCCATCTTCACAACATGTTCCATCTTAGTGCTGCTTGCCTTTGGTTGGAGTTTGGAAGTTGCATCACAGCCACCTATAGATCTCACTCTCCCTCATTCTCTACTTTCTGGTCCTTTAAAGCTGACTTTCCACTCCAGCCTTCAAAAATTAAATGATTCCCTGCCTGATCAGTCACTCCACCTTCTACAAGACTCTTAATATTGCCTTCTACTATCCCTAGTTTTTGGAGCTGTGACATCATATCAGTTCTTTTATATTTCCAGCACATTTAAATGCGTCACAATGGGCATAACCACTTTGAGCATGTCAAGAACGCTACTGTATATCCAGGTAAATGCTTTGAGCATGTGAACACATACTGTATCATCAGATCAGCATTCACGCTGTAAGATTCCAGTTATGTTGGAATTTCTAATCAATATGATTTCAATCATACTGAAGAAATAATGTCTATGTACACATAGCTACTGAAATGTGTGGAAGAGAAGCTAAGATATTGTATTAATAATTTAGAGTGGCCAAAAAACACAAAATAGATTGTTTGTGCTTATCCTTCTCTGTAATTTGGTATATCTGCAACATCCAATCAATTTTTGGCAATTACATGTATTTTATTTCTGGAGCCCCCCTATCACAGTTTAATTAATAGAATTTTATTTCAATATATTAAAACCACAGATCTATGTTGATATTTTATAGACTCTGATAGTGTCTTCTAACTTATAGATTTTTTTTTTTTTTTGTCTGGCTGGTTCGTCTTTTACTGTACAATATCTCAGCTCACTGAAACTTACACAGGTATTGTAAAAGGGGTAAAAATCCCTTCAGCTAAAGTAAAGAATTAGCTGGACAGCAAACAATGAGGGAAGGGTGAAGCTAGTAGGGCAGCAGCTCTTATTATACAGTACCTGGTCATGTCCCTGGGGCACGGCAGCAGCGCATTGTCACTGGTTTTTATTATTGATAAGAAACTCAAGGCTGAAACCCATAAAAAGAAATTATTTAGCAATTCTTTTACTGTACTACATTTCATTCTCAACAACAGGTGTCATGGACCAGGGTTCAAAAAATATTACAAAAGCTCTGGCTGTGCAAAGCAGGGTTTAGGTGCAGGTTTTCTATGTGCTATGATTTGATTTTCATTCAATTGTTGGCGTAAGAATTACTAAAGCATGTTTATGTACAGTAGGAAGGTGTTTATATGTTAGATTAATAACAATGAAATAAATAAATAAAAACATTCTATACAGAACTTTGGTCTCATTCATTACTGATTTTCAGACTGCTTGTTTTTTTTTACTTCCTCTATGTAATTGTTTACCTGAAGCAGATTTAAAACTTAAGTTATACCTTTTTTCCCTGTTACTGATATGTAATGCAAAATACTCAGCATCCTTTGGAGAATAAGTAATGTCAATCATAATTGGTTCTCAAACGGGTTTTTGGTCCGAGAATAAATTACAGGAAGATGCTGAACGCTTAGCAACAGTAAACCAAAGGTTCCGCAAATCATTCATTTCTGGTTCAAGGTTTATAACCTAGACTTCTTTTATGCATCATACTTCCCCTGAGCCTCTATCACCTTATTGTCCAGCATGAGCTTTGAGAAAATGCTCCAGTGTCACGCTCATTGCTTGTTTAAAGACAGGCATTGCTTTAAAGCTTCCGTGGCCAATCTGTTGCAACAGACCTGATCCGTTCTGGCCTAAAAGCTGGGTTATAGAGGCTCAATTTAAAGCTTGTGCCAGGGGATTATGCCTCATTTAGAATGGATGAAAGGGCAAAAGGCCATAATTACCGAAAGAGGGAGAGAAGGGGGGTTTGTAATCACAGTGAATAGTGGGTTTGAGAGTTCCTAATGGATATTAGTTTCTCAAAGCAGTGCATATCTTACCAATTCAATAGCTGAATATAAAGCTTTAATTGAAAACAGTGATGTGGAAATGCTTTCAGATGGCTTAAAAACTGGGTTTGACCAAAACTTGTTTTTTTTTTCTGCCAATAGTGTAATTGGACATCTGTACTTTAAAACAAGATATAAAATTAAAAAAAAAAAAATGTGGAATTTTCTTAGGCCAGTTTTTAACCTTGCCTTGAGGATTTTTTTTTCCTGCAAAGATAAAAATAAAAAAAAAACCTAGCAGTAGAGATGCTGAGTCTGTATAAAGATTTCAAAACCATCAAAATGTCTTCAATGCTCCCGTGCTGTCACATCATCAAAACAGAGAAAAGCACAAACACACTCTGTTCAGGCGACAATGGACAGCCTTTGAGAATTTTTAAATGGCCTAATGGAAAGACATTAATTACAAATAATTTAGCCAACAGGACAAAAGTGAATGTAATTCCTTCAACATCATTAGAACATTTTGATGTGAGCTGAGATCAGTGGAGTGAAAAGATCGTATTACCTCAGATGATGAGACAGACCGATAATCAGCATCTTTTACATCAAAGTGAAAACTCATTTCTCTTTGTAAGCTCTTCAGAATTTCCTAATGTTTTAGTATCATTAGATTAGGTGAGAAATAAACGGTGGGTCGGGAACGAGAATGAAATCTTTAATTAAATCTTGAATTTCTCCCTTTTTTTTCACTTTTCCTGGATTTTCAAATGCTACAATTTAATTCCCCATTCAGAAACATGTAAAAATCATTAATTTGTAGAATCATAAATTCATAGGTATTTAGCATACCAAAACTGTCAATTTGTTTTGCTGGCTGGACAATCTTATCATTTTGATTTATACACATTCACATTTCATACAAACTTCCATAATTCTTTTGTGTAAAGCTGCTTCGTGATAATAACAATTGTTAAAAACGCTATACAGATAAAATTTGATTGAAGTAAATTTAATATGGCATCGTTCTGACAATTTTGTGCAACCTCACAAAATGCATTCCAATCCAGAGCACACATTTTGGCTCTGATCGAATATTAATGACAGGACCTTCAAATTCCTCCATAAAACTCTATCCAGGGGTTAGGGTCAGGACTCTCTGGTGGTTAATTCATGTGTGAAAATGATTCCTCATACTTCGTGAACTACTGTTTCACACTCTGAGTCCTGGAATATGTCTGCGTCATATAAAACTCCATAGCTGTGATAACCCTGTCATTCAGTACATTCAGGTCATCAGCTGACTTCATTTTATCATAAATTAAAGTTGCTGAGTCTAGACCTGAGCAACTGAAGCAACCCCAGATCATAACACTGCCTCCAAGGGCTTGTACACGCTATGCATGATGGGTGCATCGCTTCATGCGCTTCCCTAGTGAAAGCAGTTTAGTCTTTTGTCATGGGAATGCTCTTACTTTTACTGTTTAACAGCTGTGATTTCTTATGTCCATTTTTTTTAGTAAGCATTCACAACCCTTTCTCGACCACATTTCTTCTGTTCATCACTGTCCTTCTAGGTTTTAATAATGAGTTGAACAGTTCTTAACCCAATTTTAGTCATTTCAGCAATCTCCTTAGTTGTTTTCTTTGCTTGATTCAGGCACTTTTGAATTACAGAAACATCTTTTCCCACAATCACGGTATACATTCTGACAAGGTTGTTTAAGGAATTAGAAGCTACTCAAAGAATTTCCGCAGGCTGAACCATATGAATAACTGCAGTAATTATCTGATCATCTTAAGTATTTGTTTATTTTATGTGGCCATGTTCACAACTAAGAGACTGCTGCACAAGTCAAGAAGAAATGAAAGATTAGATGAAGTCCTGAAGGGAAAATGTGGGTGTGAACTATTTTTAGATGCATTTCCTGACAGAAGTAGTCTTAAATTATTTGAAAACATACAGATGTCCAAACATGTTATTTCTAACTTCATAAGAAAACCTTTACCCGAGGGTTTAATTAATGGGAAGCTCCTGCTGCCACGTCTTGTAATGTATTTTCTTACTCAGTTATTTAACTGAAACTTTTGATGCTGTCTATTTCTGCCTATAGCTTAAAGTTTGCGTCTGCTCATAGTTGTCTTTTTATGTTCTTAAATAGTTGTTACCGTCCTACACTCGTGTTGAATTTCACTTAATATAACTATAGGGCAGGATGTTCCTTCTTGTGGTTCAAGTTCAAGTTCAAGTTCATCTGTAAGTGTACACCCACATACAAATGCCTTCCTATCAAGCCTGTATTATTTAATATCCATCCATGAATATCTTTGTTTTCTACTTCTCTCCCATCCTGCTTTTCTAGACGTCAGCAAATAAATTTTTCATGCCCAATGTGAGCCATATGTTCATCTAGGGTTATTTAAGGAAGGCTTTAGAAAAAGAAGAGACAAGTGAAGTTGTAAATAGCGTACATCAGGTGATGTACGTATGGCCCGGCAACACCAATAAAAAAGCTCAGCAACTCTCCGGGGACAAACTTTCCCGGGGGCATACTACTTCATTGACCCCAAATGTTACGATCTAACACACTATATCACAGCATGAGAACGTCACGTCGTAAAGGTCTGCAGACTTTATTTCAGCATTGATTGGAGAGTAAAACTCTGCTAAGCTACATGGGTTTTCATGATATAATTGAATTAGAAATGGAATATTAAAAAAAAACTATGGGGGAAAAAATGTGTGCACATAAACATAAGAAATAGGAACCTGAAGGAGCATCATACTCTACTACAAAAATACACTGTCCAGTGAAAAGAGAGTCACCACCTGGATTGAGCTTTCCACTGGATAATTAATATGGATCAGCTGGTAACAAGTTATTAGGTTAAGATCTGTATCCATTATTAAAACCTGGAAGGATAGTGGTGTATCATTGTCATTGAGGAAGAAATGTGATCAGAAAAACATCCTAAATGAGCGTGATGGGAGATCACTTTGAAATGAAATCTATATAAATAAAATGCATGTACATTGGTCAGGACTCGCTCTTTCTTCACATTTTATATATTGGAGGACCTTAAATCTGAAATCTCAGAAAATGTTTGTCTGTCTGTATGTGCAGTATGTGTATGTATGTCTGTCCAGTCGATTTTGTCACAGCATCACGTAAAACCGGATGAAGAGAATTTGATAAAACTTTGCTGGTTCTTCTGTATTTTCCTGAGGTTAAATCTGTAAAATAAATGAAATCAAAAAGTTGAGTAGAAGGGACATTATACACAGTTTTGTGCCAGATTATGTCGCAGTATCCAACTCTTTTTTGGATGAATATAGCACTTTTTCCCTTGAGAGCATACTGCGCATGTGTCAAACGCACTGCCTAAAGTTTAACCTGCACCATCAGTGAAATCTAAATGTTGAGTAAAAGGATGTTATGAACAGTTATGTGCCGGATTTAATAATCTAAATATAATCTTAAAAATAAGCTACTAATGCACTACTGTAAACAAACACCTGCACCAATAGATATTAATTAGAAAAGATAAAGTGAATATTTTTACTGGGATTAGTTCATATT
>JAQQZS010000038.1:1393006-1412900 GCA_030068045.1 Platyallabes tihoni
TGTAAAGCTGCTTTGAGGCAATGTCAATTGCTAAAAGCGCTGTACAAATAAAATTGAATTGAATTGAATTGAATATTGTGATCAACAGCATGAGTGGGGAGCAGGTTGAGATGAGTCTAGCGAAGTGGAGGGATGCACAGGAGGGAAGGGGCATGAAGATCAGTAGAAGCAAGATGAGAGGCAGGGTAGCGTAAAGGTGCAGTTGAAAAGAGTAGAGGTACAGTAGGGAAGGTAGAGGAGTTTAAATATTTAGGGTCAACTGTCCAAAGCGATGGGGAGTATGGTAGAGAAGTACAGAAGAAAGTGCAGGCAGGGTGGAACTGGGTAGAGAAGAGTATCAGAAGTGATCTATGAACAGAAAGGTATGAATGGACAGGATTACAGTAGGAATGAGTATATTAGAGAGACAGTGCAGGTAGGACGGTCTGGACCAAGAATAAGATGGTTGGGGCATTTACAGAGAAGGGATGAGGGGTATATCAGGAGGAGAATCTTAGAGATGGAGCTGCCAGGCAGGAAGAGAAGAGAAAGGCCAAAGAGGAAGTTTATGGATGTAGTGAGAGAGGACATGCAGGAGGGTGGAGTGACAAGTGTCTAGGGGAGACCAATGGTCCACTGTGGTTATCGCTAATACTGTAGGAGCAGCCAGAAGAAGAAGAAGACAAAAACAAACATCCCAGCTTTAATAGTTATGCATACTAGCATAGTATAAACCCTGGCAGTGAACTAGAGAAGGGATTTAAAAATAAAAATAATAAATAATTAAGGTTTAATTAATCATGATATATATTTGAGGTCATATCAACTAGCACTACATAGCAGCATTTATAATAATAATATGGAATTGAGCAAATCACTAACCTAAAAGAGAATACTCCAAAAAATCTTGTACACTGGCACTTTATACATTCCATTATTTAACCCAAATACATTACTGGAATCAAAGACCAGGGTTAGGCCTCCGAGTGGAGCAGTGGTAAAGTGCTCGCCCTATCATCCGGAGATCGCTGGTTCGAACCCTGGGTGATGCTGTTACCTCTCACAGCCGGAGGCCTAGAGAGAGCAGATTGGCCGAGAAGTACTTAGTGCTCCCACATTAATCACGGCTCTACAAGCCAATCAGGGGCGTCTGTGAGCTCACGTAAGCGGAGGGAGCGGATAGCGCTGTCCCTCCGAGTGTGTTACACCGCCCCCCCAGCGGTGAGCAGTTCGAAAAGATGGTCGGTGACGTCACGTGGATCGGAGGAAACACGTGGGTCGGTCTGCGGCCCTCCCGACTGAGTGGCGGTAGAGCTTAATGTGGGGAGCCCCCTAGTGACTGGGAGAAAATCGGGAAAAAATCCAGAAAAAAGAGGGGAAAAAAAAGGCCAGGGTTAGTGTTCAGACATGTCTCAGTTAGAAGTTAAATAAAAAGGAAACCAGTGTTTTTAGCCATTTTAATGTGATTATCTGAACTGCACAGCTTTCAAAATCAAGCAAATGTGAGAATGTTTCTGTCCAAAAGGCTCAGGACTGGGGAGAAAAGAAAGTGTGAGAACACTAAATCAGAAATGTCACGCCCATGTCCTCAGTCCTACAGATATTGTGTATCTTATTTTCAATAACTATAAATCATTTTAGGCTTATCATTTACAGTACATGATATGTGTAAAAATATATGGCCTTCACACCTGTATGTTGGCGATACTAAAACTGCTGCTACAAAGTTGGAAGCACACAAATGTCGTTGTATCTTGTAATGTTAAGATTTCTCTTAAAGTGAACTTAGGGGCTCAAACCTTGCAGATGATGTGCTCAACGTGAGCTCCATAGTTCTCCAAGCTTGAGGTGAAGCAGAGCCCTGACCTCATCCTCAGTGAACACCTTTCAGATGAACTGGAGCACTGACATAAATGTATATATATATATATATATATATATATATATATTGCAAAATATACAATATAGTAGCTCAAGGGCCAGTGGTGGTTCAGGCGCTTGATGCTCTAAGTTGCTGATCAGATGGTCAAAGGTTCAAACCACACCACTGCTGGTTTACTGACTCTTAACCATATGTTCCATAAAACCCAGTCATTCCATGCAGTGCCAGTCCCAAGCCTGGTTAGAAAATGGAAGAGCTGAAACAGGAAGGGCTGTGCTAAATTTTGTGGATCATATCATATGATGTGACAACCTCTGGGATCAAAGATACAAAGACCAAAAAACAGTATACTCTGATTGGTATTTAGAACACCTTGTAAATGCTTAATTTCCAAAACATATATGAAATAAAAGCATTATTGATTCTTTATTCATTTTGTTTTGTTTACAAGCAAGAGCTTTCTCTAATATTAATAATATTAAGCCTTCATTCCGGTCATGTTTTTAAAATTAAATGGAATAACTGCCACTGATTGCAGCCTCAAATTATTTTCAACTTACAACCTGAGCTTTGAATCATAATTGTCACTGTGGCATGGGAAATTGATTTCCAGCTTCAGCTTTAGAATGATACACAAACTATCTCATCCTGCAACACACACACACACACACACACACACACACACACACACACGAACGGTATGAAATGGCCAGTGACTGAGCTTCCCAATCATCTTTTTTGTGTCTTTGAAGATGATTGATTTGGACACACAAACTATTGCATGGATGAAGAAAGTGCAAATTACTACAGAAACACGGCAGCCAGCACATCCACACCGTCGACACGGTGTATGAAATGAGATCCTTCTGAAGAGGAGGAATGAAATAAGTGTTTACGGCAACAATAAAGACACCGTTCTCCAGCAGGGAGTGTATTGCTGACATCAAAAAAGTTCTTCTACAAGATCCGTTCTCCTCCTGAACCCCGCCTTCTCGATACATCGATTTTTCCACCCTTCTAACACATTACCCAGATTAATGTCATGTGCTTGTGGCTCAAACAAATGTTTCTTAATCAATAGTATAGCACAGGAAGAGCAACCTGAAGTTACTCTGGTTCTTTCCGTGTTAAATAATGCGCATTCTTCTATGATATTATAACATTATTTACTGCCAATTGTTAAAACATTTACTAAATGCATGTTTTTTAGTTGTTTTTGTTTGTTTGTTTGTTTGTTTGTTTTGCATTGTGTTGGTTTTGTTTTTTTAAAAGCGTGTATTTTTGTGCAACTTCATGGGATAATACTGGGTGTTTGTAAACATGATATAAGATATGAAGATTATAACCATACAGCTTTATATCCAGATAGTCATTAAGAGTGTCACAGAGATTATTAAATTGATTTGTAGACAGTTACTGCTAATTGTAAGCGTAAAAATCCATTGTTGTCTTGCTCTATGGAGGGGAGTGGTGGATCAGGAGGCTAAAGCACTAGGTTGTTGGTTTGGGGATCTGAGGATCTGGATTCAAGCCCTGCTGTCAGTGGGTTGCCACGCCCCATACTATCCCGCCACTTCATGCAGTGCCGATCCCAAGCCCGGATAAAATAGGAGAGCTGCGTCAGGAAGGGCATCTGGCGTAAAGCCTGTGCCAAGTTGTGTGTAGATTGGATGGTCGGTTGTGGCGACCCCTCGTTGGGAGCAGCCGAAAGACTAACAACTCTGCTCTACTGGAATGTTGTTTTTGCTTGTTTCTAGGAATAAGTGTTTACAATTAGCTAAAATATCAACACTGCAAATATAAAAATGTTTTTAGCAAGGGGATAAACACATTCAATGCAGTTAAACATTTGTAATAATTAAATTAGACTTTTCCAAAGACAACAAATATGTTAGCCTTAAAATCTATTGGTGGCTGTTTTTTTTTTCCTAGAAAGAAGTTGAGTTGAGTTACAATTAGCCCATATTAGAGAAATTAGATAAATTAGCATTTTAAAAATTTTTTATCATGCAGAAATAAGCTTAGTCATTCCGTGTGTTATACATTAATAGCTGTCCGTCCATTGCCTATAATGCTAATCTTGTTTATCATCTTTAGCCTGTCCCTGGGAACATAGGGCAGAAGAAGGGGTCCATCTTTGGATGTGGTGCCAACCCACTGCAGGGCACAAGCACTATGGGCAGTTTTGAAATGCTAACCAGGTTATACTGTGGGAGGAAACTGGAGTACCATGGGAAAACCCAACAAGAGCAGGGAAAACATGCAAACATGCAAAACAGAGGTGAGATTTAAACCCCAACCCTGGGCATGGCAATGAAGATTCAATGCCCCCCACCCCTCCCCCCCAGGCTTCTCCAGGCGAGTTTTTTTTTGGGGGGGTGGGGGGGGGGGTCTCATTTTTTGCAAATTTCCAGAGGACCTATAAATCATTCAAGCAGGAAAATACATCTAACTTAAGTTGACCCAGTGAGAAACAGGTGTAGATGATGACAGATGATCAGGTCAGTGATTAGTTTACTGCTGATGCTGAATGCTGAGTGGTTGGAACAGACAAGAGGGGAAATGAGGTCGCTGTTGAGTTTGTTACACAAACAACCAATTTTTATGAGGCACTTTGCAGCCTGTTAAAGTAAAACATTTGTTCCGCTTTCTTAAATAGTAATCTACAACCATTCATTTAATATGAATACATGGGGGGAGGGGGTTCAAGACTTTTGCACAGTACAGCATGTTCATATAACCATAAAAATTTAATCTATTTAATAAGATAAATACATTTAAACAATCTGCAGGACAATTTCACTTGATCTTTTTTTTTCTGCAGAGGACCCAAAAATTATTGTGTCTTAGCTAAAAGGACTGGAGAGGCCAAATAGGAGGATTTTCAAACCCACTTCAGTCCAAAATTGCATTATTATATTACATAAGCATTCCTCAGGAACCCCATTTTGGGAATGAAACCTTGCCTAAAAAATGTATACTGATGTCAAAAGAACCTTTAAAAGTCCTCAGCATGATTGCCCTGAATTTTGATTTTACTGTATATGTGAATATTAAAGAAAACCCACAAAACTGGATGAAAAAATAAGCAAATAGAAAACAAGCTTGTTTCAGACATCTGGTTATTTCTACAACCTATAGTAATGAATGTTATAAATGAAAACTAATTATATTAAAAAATAAAATAAGTTGATTTGACTTATCGCCATAGCACACATCTAACCACCTTTCTTCCATATTAATGCCTCCAAAAAAAAGGAAAAAAGATCAATATTACCTCAGAACCACCACACACACACACACACACACACACACACACACACCAGTCCTATGATCTTGTGGCTCATCTTTGCCCTTTTGAAAAAACAATCCAGTCTAGAGAGTTGAAAGCCTTGAATGTGTCTCTGTTCACCCAGAGCATGTGAGCGTCTCTGACCCCGTCGAGGCGGCTGCCAGCCTCATTCCCGTCTCCCTAGAGAGCGGGTCCGGATGATTGATGGCACACAGCACCTATTTAAAGGACGAGCTCTTCACCTGACAATCAATCAATCACTTAGACTGCCACTTACTACACAGTTTTTCTTATGGGGGATTTTTGGGGCCAAAGAGCAGTGCAAAGGAAAAAATAAACACCTGGAGCAATGTTAAACAAAGTGCAACCAAGTCAATACTTGCTTGCATTGCTGTCAGTAGAAAAATAACATCTGTACATCTGTGCTTGTATCTCACAACGCGAATGAGGTTTACAAAGCAGGACGGATCAAGGACGACTCTGACTTCTGAGGTGCCTTAAACTTTTGATGATGATAAACCATTTTAAATTGGAAGAGTGTAAGAGGATTTCTGAGTCCTTCAAAACTCCAGACAGTCATATAAACAGTAAAATCACCTTATAGTGAAGAGAAAGGACCAGAAAAATGCACAGGGCTGCACAGGGAAAGGGGGAAGTTGAGGCTCAGTGGATAGAAATCACTGCATCAATACAATGCTATGGTTGACACCAGTGGTTGAACAAGAACCTTAGGCCTAAAACTGCTTGTTATAATCCAAATGATCAACTTAAATGGGAAATGTATTCTTGACTCTTGAGAAGTCATCTCACACATTCAGGGTTCCTATCTGCTTGAAGTTTGACATGCAGGTCTTTCCTACAGTATGTCCATGTGGGTTCCCTCCAGTTTCTAAGGTTTCCTTCCGGCTCGCAAAAACATGCTGGCTCTGTAGGTAGACTGGCTATATTACATACTCTCCAGGTGTACATGGGTGTGTGAACTTCTGCCTCACATTCAGTGTTCCTGGGATGGGCGCTATATCCACCAAAGCCCCTAACCCAAATAAATCACTTACTGAAGATGATGGATGAATGAAATTATCAAAAGGAAGAGCCATATTTTATATTTCTAAAAAGCAATTCTACATGAGCAATAATATACATTTAGATAATTCCCAGTTATTGGCCATTCATTAATATAAGAAATGCCGCAACAAAATTAAGATGTGATCAATTACACAACAGGTAGTTCCAACTGAGTAACCTGATTGCACAAGAGGCTTTTAATGAGTGATGGTAGAGCATAAGAGCACTGGGATGTTTAACTACAGTACAGTATATGTATCATTTGGCATCCCAGGTGTTCTAATATTCATTAATTACACTGTCTGTTGCAGAATGGGTGAAAGTAGTTCTTTACGGTCCGCAGTACTGAGGAGAGAGCAGATGCCTGCCAAAACCCACATTCACAACTAGTCACGGACTTTCAACAAGCAACTACATCTACAGTAATAACGTTATGTCATCTTAAATAACATTTACTACATTTAGTAACACCTTTTATAAGTTTAGCAAATGTGAGATACAAAGCTAATTGGCTTGTAACACAAGGCTGAATTCCAAATCTCTAACCCCAGAACGAGGACACTACTTGGTGTGAGGAATCAATGATTCTAACTCACACTAACTTTTCATTTCGTGCTATTTAATTTCGTGCTATTTGAGATTCAACCTCAGAACCCTGAAATTTAGCTGCTTGTTAGCACGTTTCGGCTACACAGTACCGGCAAGAATGAAAAACTACAGTCAGCCACCAGGCACGGAAGGATACATGCTAGTGGATGACAATAACTGCTTAAATAAAAAATAAATCATAATCTGTTAATAATAAATGCTGTTTGTAGAATTGTTGTAAAAAGGCAACATCACATTTAAGATCATGCTGTTGTACTGAATATCAGCACAGCTGTGTTGTGGGCGCAGCTCAAGACATTCGGCACAACAGCACTCCCTCTCATGTTATATTGTTTAAGTATCACATGCACTTTAGCTTGGAACATATCAATAAGATTACTGCAATCATCATATACCACTTTCATACTGTACACATTGAATAGCAATTGCCAACGGAATAAAATATAAAATGCATTCAGATAATAAACCCTCTTCTTATTCTTCCTTAGATCTGCCTGTACTATGCTTCCTGACAGTGCCAGAGGGATCCTTTATTTTGCCCTGTTATATCTCATCACTTGGATCTACAGCCGTACAGAAGTGCTCACTTTCATCTACATAATGAGCTTCAACTCTTTTGCCTTGACAACTGCTTTTGAAAATCAGAATCAGGTTATTACAGTTTATGGAAGACACTGGAGCAAACGCAAAGACCGAAAACGAAGCCTGACATTTTGCCCGTAGGTGAAATTCAATGTGGCACAGCAACTGCATGCCAAGAAACTGGGCTGCATTTAAAAAGAAAGAAAGAAAGAAAGAAAGAAAGAAGAAGGAGGCAGATCTCAGGGATTACATCATTATGTGCTACTCAGGCTTTTATACACCTACAGCTGCAGAAAGGGATTCTGGCTTAGACAGCTTGAAGCTTTTGTGTACCAATTTGCCAGCAGCAAAAACAGAAGAGACTTGCCTATGAAGCCAGATGTTATTCTCCGCAGGTGTTCTTTGTAGTTCACAGACCCCCTTCTGTGAAAACATACATGTTTGCCTTAGTATCCTCATGATATCCTTCCATTGATGAAATTGTTTTCTAGGATATGCAAAATGTAAATGTATGTAAATATATGAGAATTTGGACCTTGTCCCTGGTAAGATCTAAAACCATATGTATGCAGTCTCTCTCTCTCTCTCTCTCTCACACACACACACACACACACACACAAATGTCTTTGATAAATAGAAAAACCTGACACTAACGAGGCCTCATTTGTTCCACTTGCTTAATATTCTAGACAATCTTTTGGAACTAATGTTTTGGATAAAAGACCACCACACTTGAGGTTAAGTATCTAATTTCAAATGTCTTTGTGAAGATTAGGTTGGTATTAGATTTCTCCCAGTTCCCATCTTTATCCTTTCTACTGAGGCTATTTCAGAAATCCCATGTGTTGCTGCAAAGGCTGATTGAGCGAGCTCATGATTAGTTGCACTGGATGTGCTTCATTCAGGCAACATCAAGTCGAAAATATGAAAATAGCTGCCGGCAGCAGCGGAGCCACACGTTTACCCTCCCTTCGACAACTCCTGCTGCTTCTCTGATTGATCTTTTCCCATTTGTTTGGTTCTGCACCGCTCAACAGCTGCAGCCTATCACAACAGGTCTCTGAATAGAGATACTCTGTGCATATTAAATATCTCCTTTTGATGAATTGCACAATATGGCTGAAAAATCTATAACTAATTTATACTGTTTGAAGGGCGGGTTTTTAAATCAGTTTAATCCAGTCTTCATAACTGTTACCTTAGGTAACTTGTCATGTAGTTCAAGACTGGTATTCTGGCTTACCTGAACTTTCTGGGAAGCCAATTCAGTCTATTGAAATGCACACCTGTGTGCTTCTTGTGACTTCAAGGATGCCACTTCTTTTCCTAACAATCACACTCCTTGAATGCAAGTCTAAAAATGCAGGATATTCTATATTTGGATATTCTATAATCACTGCTCATCTACAATGACTTCACCTCATAGACCCTCAATACCTCACTTTCTGCTCCTTTGTCTTAACCTATGTTGGAAATTTAGTACCCCAGACATATAGACTCTGCAATCTTTTTGTACAGTTATTTAAATATATTTCTGATAATTACTGGCTACTACAAGGAACGTTCATGTCAATCCAGGACTTGATGATATTGTGATGATATTTCTTATAAATGGAAGCTTAAATCCAATCAACATGTGGGGAAGACTTTAAACACAGTACGGTGATGAGACTCTTAGTCATCCTAAAACATTTGAATAGTGCAAACATTTTAAAGAAGGCCGTACATTTGTGAATGATGATCCCGGCCAAGATGGCTCAGACATTTAGTAAGTGTAACGCCTGATCTTTGGAAATTGATGGATAACTTGTCAAAAGAGATGCATCTACAGTATATGTGCACACAGAAATTTACCAACACCACTTGCACATTACAAGAACCCGGCTAGGAGTCATTGCCACATCCCCCGTACAGTCCTGACCTCGCTCCAAGCAATTTCCACTTGTTTAGACCATCAAAGAAGTTCCTGGGTGGCCAGTGTTGCAGCCATGAAGCAGGCAGTCTGATCATGGTTCAAATGTAAAACTTTCTACCTTGATGGTATCAAGCACTAGTGAAATACTAGGATACAGCAAGTGCATTAGTGTAGCAGGGAATTATATAGAGAAATAAAGGGAGTTTTTACTCTCAGAACTATGTTATGTTATCCTGCACAATCAAAAGTCCAAGTTTGATTTGATAACCCTTTATAGCAATGCTTGGCCAGAGCTCCTTTAGGGTCTGTATTGTTGGGTCTAGTGTTTCTCATCTTCGTCCTGACAGTAGCTCTTAGATTCTCTATGGGCATCAGGTAAGGCAAATCAGCTGGCCTAGCACAGTATTATCATGTTCAGCAAACCAGTTAGTTAGTTTTGGCACTGTGGGCATCTCCATAAAGCTTGTCAGTAGACGGAAGAATGAAGTTCCTTAAATCTCCTTGAAAACAGCTGTGTTGACCAACACCAGCGGATGACTTCAGGACTTAAAGCAATTTGGATTCTGTATCTCTCCGCTCCTTTCTCCAGATTCTGGGACCTTGATTTCCAAATGAAATGTAAAATTTACTTTCATCTGAAAAGATGACTTCTTCTCTTTCTCCTTAGCCCAGAGATGCTTTTGATGTTGTCTTTGGTTCAGCAGTGGCTTGATACTAGGAATGCAACAGTTTTAGCCCATTGACTAAAGTTGTCTGCCGGTGGTGGCTCTTGACGCACTGACTCCATTTCTAGTGATTCTATCTCAAATTTTTGTATCAGCTTTTCTTGACAATCTTCTTAAGGCTGCAGTCATCCCTGTTGCTTGTGCACCTTTTCTTACCATATTTTCCTTCCATGTGCTTCAATACAACCCCTTCTGTGGCTTACCTTTCCACAAAACCAGCCTTTAATATTATTTTTGTATGTGATATATAATTTTTTTTATAATATTAGCACATTTTTATTGTACTGGTGATTAGTTAAGGTGTGAGCCTCGGACCATCAATAAGACGATACGATCTCAGTTCTTAAATTAGCGACTAACCAAATACACTATACAACTGAATCTGCTACAATCCGGCACAATATGGTTTTGGTTCTTAAAGCAAGAATCCGATATTTGTTGATACACCTGAATTTTCAGTATGACTGAATTTAGCAGCCTCAATTTTAGCAAGTCTTATCAGACTCTAGGTTTGGCCTACTGTTAATTCATGAATAACAATAATGTAGAGGAGGACTATATGATGAACTGTTAGACAGACACAATTGCAAGTCAAGCAACTTTAATAAAACTCTAACAATGAAAACAAGCACAGATAAAGTTCAGCAATGTTAGACAGACAAAGGTCAGACACCACATCAATACACCACATCGACTGAGACAAAACAAACTCATACAAAATGGATAATCGCATACGGAATCAGAACCAGAGAACAATGCATAAACAACAAAAGGCTTGGTAGATGACTGGCAGAAATCACACAGAGCTTTTATTTCAAAATGGGTGAGTGAACTGAGTTTCTTTATATACTGTTGCTGCATTCTATTGTAGAGTGTAATTTAAAGTGTACTCAGTGCTCCCTGCACAGGGAATGTTGGTTAAGGGAACTTTCATGGACAAAATTCCTCTATTCAGAACCTCCTATACTGTGGACATCCCATTATCCCTGTGTTATCCGGGTAACGTAATCACCTCAGATTCCAGTTGCTGTTACTGTGACAATTTGACACAACAGAAATAAAGCATTGATTATGTATTGGAGGAAAAACTGATATCTTACAAAACAGATATCACTGAAATGTATATAACGGTAAATGAATGTGATTTGATTAATTTACAAGATGTAATTCTCTTTAGAGATTAATATTTTGCAGAATAATTATATATGTAATATTAGTGCATTGCTTAAAGTACATGCAGATCACTTAAATTATTATTATTAATAGCCTTAATGTTGCATAACAGTAATATTATTTTATTCTTGATAATAATGAATGGTGCATGAAATTACTGCCTGGTCACATGTGAGCTCTGTATCTTTTTGTGCCCCAGCGAGGCTCAGTGACTGATGGGTAATTTAGCTTGTCCACTTTCTGGGAAGTGATGAACCATTGTTCACCTACACTGCTCGCAGTTCCCTTATAAATGAGCCGTGTCAATCTCTAACGTTTGAAATCTTACTTAAGACGGCTGAATACCCCATGCAGTCCACTTCGCAGAGAAATACTAGCTGATTTGAAGACCAGATTGCAGCATGTGTGTGGGTATGTATGTAATTAAGTCCAAGTGTAGCTAATCAGTCGTCAGGTGAATTGGAGTAGATGTGTTGGGAGTTGTAGTTCTTGGTGAACATGTTCATAGCCCATGCTGTGCCTTGTGCATTTAAGCAGGGTGCCAATCTCAGCATGTGACAGATGTTCCTACCCTAGCCAGGCTACAGATAATAGATTTCTAATTAATGGAAGGGCTTGATGGAAAGCCACGCAACTGTCTATATAAGATCTCATGATAGATAGATAGATAGATAGATAGATAGATAGATAGATAGATAGATAGATAGATAGATAGATAGATACCCAGTTTGAAAGTTTAATATAATATAATAATAATAATAATAATTATTATTATTATTATTATTAAACTGGGTATGTATGTATCTATCTATAAACTATCTATCTATTACAATCTATTGTGAGATCTTATATAGACAGGTGCGTGCCTTTCCATCATGTCCAATGAAGTCAGTTAGGCACAGCTGGACTGCAACCCAGTGTTTGTAAAAGAATCTCAAAGACCAACAATAGGAGCCGGAGGTCCTGGAAAGTGTCATAACAAAAATAAATTAACAAAACTATAAGCATTTGCTTTTACTTTGTCATTGTGGAGTATTGTGTGCAGAATGATGAGAAAAAAAAGATTTGAATACATTTTAAGATGAGTGTGAAACATAACACATTGCGAATACACTATATGGACAAACGTTTATTATTGAATGCTTTAGCATACCAAGATATACTGGACAATGCTAAGCTTTCAACTTTGTGGTAACAGTTTGGGGAAAGCACTTTTCTATTCCAACATGACTGAGCCCCTGTGCACAAAGCAAGGACTATAAAGACATGGATTGATGAGTTTGATGTGTTAGAACTCGATTGGCCCGAACACAGAGCCCTGACCTCAACCCCATCGAGCACCTTTGGGATGAACTGGAACAGAGATTGCGAGCCAGGCCTTCTTGTCCAACATCAGTACCTGACCTCATAAATGCTCTACAGAAAGAATGGGCACGAATTCCCACAGAAACACTCCAACATCTTGTGGACGGCCTTCCGTGTAGGAAGCGTTGAAGCTGTTATAGCTGCAAAAGGGGGACCAACATATTGAAGTATATGTATTTAAATGCAATGTCTTTTCTGGTTTGGCCAATACTTTTGTCCATGTACTGTAGTGTATCTAGTAACTTACACAGACAGTACTATATTTCTTCGTGTTGAAACGATCAAAATATTGTATTCTTGCTCAAATTCAGCCAAAAGGAAGCAAAGTTGGTAGATAGATTCAGACTACAAATTAGGGCCCGGTTTCCCGATAACGCACACTCTTAGCACACTAAGAAGACTCTTAAGATATATCTTACGTAAGTTAGTTTTCTAAGTGTGTTCTCCAAACTGTCCCTTAGGAGTCTTCTTAAGTCGCTGCCTCTTGTGTCTGACGTTACAAGGCGCTGTCTACAGTGAAAGTACTGAGTTAGCTGACATCGGTTGCTCAGGAATTGATTTTTGACTCCTTTTGCATGACAGCGTTAAGAAAGACATCACTTTATATGCAAATTAAACATTGCACAAAATTCTTCCAATAACGTTTATTTCGACATGGGTTAACTTATCAATAGCATGCCATAATAGACAAATATATAAATTAAATCACCAAACTGTTGCTAATATTTTCATGTAACCTGTAGTGGCGATTTAACGAACCAGGTATACAATCATAGTTGATTGACAAACAGCTGAGGTATTCTATACTTTTTCTTTTAGTTTAGTTAACTTTTGACAGAGATATTCTAATGTGTAGGCCTATACAACTTTAGGAGAAAAAGTTGTCAGTGGTTGGGGTTGTATAGCGCACTTATGGAATGAATACGAAGAGATGACAGAGTATAGGGTTTAAGCATTACAATCGCTCAGAAAAATGAAAGGATGCGGGGTGTGAAACTCCCAAGTTTATTTTCTCATTTAACTCAATCAAATTTCATCATAAAATAAAACGTGTCAAACGAAAAGTCCATCCTGTTAGGAATGATGGCTAATGATCAATGGAACATATTTTAAACAAAAAGCAGCTGGACATCGGGACGTAGAGCATAAGTACGACGCGTTGGCCTGGCCATCACAAGTCAAGAAGCTCCATAATCTGTTGCCTTGGAAGGCGAAACTTTTTTCAAATAGCCACCTCAGGCAAAATATGAAAAGGGCTGAAATTTTGCCTAAAGAAAAAGTTTGCATGAACCACACGGCTCCGGTTTAGCACAACAACACGTTGTATCGCTGCCATATCTGTTGCTTTCTGGATGCCACCATGATTACCCATTTATACGATCTTAGCCACTTAGAGCCAAATTGTTTGCCACCTGTTCAATATTAAAAGTGATTGCCAATTTTAATGCATTAGTCACATTATGAAATAGGCTAATTAAAAGTCACTCTATTAGTTCTGATATCAAATAAAATAAAATTCTTAAACAGGCCTACAGTATATTCCATCATTAATACGACTTTGATAACGTGCCATAATGTTCTTGCATACATCGCTGATTTATAAAGACTGCTGCACACTGGCGGCGACTAGCGTCTTGAACTGAAACTACGCTAAGATTGAGTTAAGGTTGGTCCAGACCAACCTTAAGAACGTGTGACTTACGACCGAACGTTTCGGAAATCGCACCATAACGTTAAGAGAGAGGTTAAGGTACAACTTAGCGATAAGAAGCTTTCGGGAAACCGGGCCTAGGACAATAATTTTCTAGTCTGATCCATACAGTATATTATTTACATAATGACCAACTGGATGAATTCATGGTCAGTAATAAGTGTAATATGTATTACATACCAGTAAAATCTGTATATTATTACTATAGGTATGACTTCTTTTGGCTCCAGGTAAACAGTGGAAGCATGTTGAGTAGTTCTTTAAATCCCAAAGATAAGCTCTTGCATGTACACACTCGCATCTGATTCACACTCCTGAAGCCTAAGGCAAAGAGAAGCTGTGCATTTATACAAAGACACTTCAGTGAGGTCTAAGATGTAACACAAGTGACAGCAAAGTACAGTTCCACCTCAGTGCTGCTTAGCCTCGAGTGAAACTGTGGAACTTTTAACACACAAAACAGGATCACTGAAGTAGTGTGAGGGACCTGTACGATCCAAAAAAAAAAAACCCCTAAGAAGCCAAGTCAGCAGTTCCACATGTCTAATATTTACTTAGGAATATAGGAAACAGTTGTGGATTGTATACTGCAGGGAACATTTCTTTAGTCAGCTGTTGAAGCACACGTAGCAAAGCTAAAATTTAAACGTTTTCACGCAATATAATTAATTACGCCATATGTTATATAATTTCTATAGAGTGAAGTTAGAAATGCAATACATTTGTAGATCACATTTTATTTTATATCTAGCAAGTCTAGTTACACTCTAACTCAGAATAAGGCTATGGTTAAATCAATACCAATAACCGGCTGATTCATTATAAAAATGCACAGGTTTGGAAAAGAGACCCTGGAGAAGCATAAATCTCACAGAGTTATTAAAAATGAGCACATTAAAGCAGAAATGCATCTCTTCTGATCACAAAAACATGACTATTCAAGTAGACTGCAACAATAAAATACACGAAATGTTATTTTTCTTTCATGAAAAATATCCTTTATTAATACTATAATGCAAACAACAACACTAAAAAAAAACAAAAAAAAAACACAAATCTCATTGATGTACCTATTTTTTATTTATTTAACCACACTAATAGTGTGGCTTTATGTTAATAAATTCATTTAAGCTGCCCTAACATTCCTTGTCTAGATGCAGACTCCAATTAATTTTAAACATATTAATATAAATTATGCATTGTTGAAATAATAATTATATTTATGTATAATATTTCCTTTAACATGTTACAGTGGTGGGCGAAAGTATTAAGACAACATATGCCACAAAAACAGGTGATTAATTAGTTCTTGCCTATCTGGCTGAAAAGTTGTGATACACTCACTCGTCTTTACCGCTTTTTCCTGAATACAGGGTCACGGAGGGCCTGGAGCCTATCCCAGGAGACTTAGGGATACACCCTGCACGGGTGCCAATCCATTGCAAGAAACCCATCAAGCACTAGGGAATTACAATTTAGTGAATTGCAAACTTCTGTACATGATCTTCAAAAAGCATGCAAGCAACAGGCACGGACTGAGTGAGTGACGGCAGAGTACTGCTGATGTCTTTCTGACTCTATGCCCAGCCGGATCCAGACGGTTTTTAAGAATAAAGGACAAAATATTGATTATTGTATAGCAATTTCATTGCATGAAGTTAATTCTTATTCAATAAGTTATTCTTATTATCTTGATTGTAATTAAATAACAAAAAAAAAATTATGTCATTAAAACATTGACTTTCACATATATCACATTTTATTTATTTTAACTAATGTCTAAAAACATGCAATTAAAAATCGTATAAATTCTGTTGGCAGATATAACAATCTGTGCAATCAAAAACAGCATGAACTCACCTTTTCAAGTTTTTTTTTTTCCCTGAGTTGAGTTTAAATGTGGCAGTCTAGACATTATTGATGACCCTGATCTCATCTAATCACACAGCGAAAAAAAAAAAAAAGGCAAAAAATCTTAGGTGCTTGAACTTCATACAGAAAAAAAACCCCTTAATAATCTGATTTGTTCACTCTGAAAATCAACTCAAGTACCTGCGTACAACGTTTCTGTAAATGCACAAAAACTGTGTTTAAAAATACTTGTGCAGTGAGACGGAGCATAGGGAGTCCAGCCTGTTATCTGTATCACATTGATATCCTCTCTCTTAGCATGCTTATTTTTTCCCAGTGCCGAATAGTGGCTAGAATGAACCCTTTAATTAGCCCATTGTATTCTCCTGTCCCTTGTTGATGCCCCACTATAGCGATAGCATCTGATCTGAGAACTGCTGAGTGTGGCAAGAGCCAATATATTATTTGAAGTGTACTGTGTGAAGAAGAATAGTGACAGAAATAATGCTATTGGTTATTGTTCCTGATCTGTTGTTCTGATATATTTCTTTGTTTATTTATTCCATTCTGTTAAGGCCTTCTTTAAAAGCTTTTTTGTCAGATATGAGATTATATGTTATTAAAATCACATTTTAAAATAACATTTTAAATTAATCAATTTGATAATCTTTGTGTAAGATAAAAATCCTAATATTTTTCTGTTTGTTTTCCACAAAAGGAAACCAAAGCAGACACTGTCATGTCTGATGTCCTCCAGCATAGCGTACAAACTCAGTGACGGCTCCTCGAGTGTTTAAATAAATACAAAAACAGACAGCAGAATGGGAGATTATTCGGGCTTAAGATTAGAACGAGAGAAACACAAGCAGATTTTCTTTTACTGGGGAGAAGGAAAGGGACAGCTGAGGGGTCTGTGGTGCAGATTTGTGTAACAAATGTGTCTCTGTGTGCAGCATGGCAGGCAGCGCACACACTCGGTTGATTTATGGAGGTCCAGGAAACAACGGAAAACAAGGCAGTGAGGCATGTACAGAAGTGAGAGGCAAGACACCAAGAAGGGCTTTAGCCCTCTGATTGCTCAGACTGTGCCTGCTGCCAGTCAAGAGGGACAAAACCATGCAGAGTAAAGGGAATAAAAATAGAGGGCAAGGGAACTTGGGTGAAACAAGAAAAAGACTAGACAAACTTAAAAAAAAAGAAAAGAAAAGAAAAGAAAGAAAGAAAGCCTTAAATCAAGAAGAAACAAGATTTAAGATGTCTCTGAACTGGTGTCCAGATCCCAGACCCTCGAAACCCACTTCAGTAAGAATTTAAATAAAGATCCATCATGCACTAAATATAGTAGTAAAACCCACAGTACGTGTCTTCCTGGGAAATAAAGTTTCTTGTTTCTGAAGTGTCAATGTAAAAAGTACATACAGTATTTTAAATTACCTTTAGGCATTTGGCACACACCCTTATCCAGAGCAACTCACATTTTTATCTCATTATACATCTGAGCAGTTGAGGGTTAAGGGCCTTGCTCAAGGGCCCAACTTGGTGGTTGTGGGATTTTTTGAACCTGGGACCTTCCAAAACATAATCCAATACCTTATCCACTGAGCCACCCCTGACCCTAAATTAAAAGCTACTTAAGTGGTAAGTGGTCCTGAACGCTACAGGTGTTAGTCCACTATAATTAACCACTAATTAGTTTTTTTAAACAACTACACCAAGTTGTAATCTGGTGAACTCCATTGCACAAGTCTGGATATTCAGAAATATCTTTGGCTGATGAGTATATCACAGTTATGGAGGATGAATACACGCCACCATGCATCAAAATGTTGTTTTACATTCATAGACATGCTTCATTTGATCTGAAAACTGTACGATTTGCCCAAAGTGGTAAATGCAGGCAATGTACAGTAATAAGCAATCACCAAGCCGACGACACCCATGTACAGGTTATCCTCTGTTGTGAAATTGTCTCTCCCATGTCATCGAATCATACAGTAGTCAACAACACATGATCTTCTTCTTGCATGTATTTTCTGTTCCCACAGCAGACACATCTGCCCAACAAGCAGGGAGGAAATTCTTGCATGGTTTGAAGTGACACATTTTGGTTTGCTTGGATTTATTTATTTTTATGTTTATTTTGTGTGTGTGTGTGTGTGTGTGTGTGTGTGAAAAGAGACCAAACTAAGTTTACAGGTTTACAAACTTATCTAATTATTTGGACCAGAGCAAATGAATTAAGGTGTGAATGCACCCATAGCTTACTTTAAGTTTAGTGCAGTTTCAAACAATACCACAATACCTGTGTTCACACAAATGACTGATACTGGGCTCACTTTGGGACATGGCTCAATCAGAGGCTTGGTTTAACCAGAAGGAATTCATAAATCATGGATCACTTACACAATTCCATGTCAGATTTATACAAGCAGGTTTTGTAGGCACTGGGTTCATCTATTTGCGTTTTTTTTTTTTTTTTCCTACTAATATCTATGGTCAAATGGCAAAGAACATAATTTTTTGGAGCACAGCACAACCCTGCTGGAAGAAAAGGAAACTTTAAAGAAGGAGCTGTTCTAATGTAAGAAGATTTTCAGCTATGCATGCTGGCACAAGACACATTTTTCACAATGCTGTCAAACAAGGTCAGCTAAGCACTGCTCCAGTCACGTGAAAGTTTGGTTCAGTGTCCTCTGCTGACCATATCATTATTTTCCCTGCCATTACATAACATGAAGCAAGAAATAACGTTGAATCATGTTATCCATCATGCAGCACGAAGAAGCAGCTAGCTTCTACAATTTGCAAGAAAGACCCGGACCAAACAAGCAAACAAACCTGGACCAGGGGTAGCTTAGTGGTTAAGGCATTGGACTATGGTTCGGAAGATCCCAGGTTCAAACCCCGCAACCACTAAGTTGCCAATGTTGGCAAGCCTTGAGCAAGGACCTTAACCCTCAACTGCTCAGATGTGTAATGAGATAAAAATGTAAGTCGCTGTGGATAAGAGCATCTGCAAATACAAATGTATGTAATGAAAATGGCCTTTACATTTCACCAAATGGACCAAACTTGCAAAACCAAAGCAACCACATACCAAAAGGCATGAAAATACATGTATAAGGTACAAATAAAGTTCCCTTGATGGTACCACCCCAAGGAAAAGTTTAGTTTTTTTACATTTATTTTTACTTCTCTGGTTTCTCTGGATTTTGGCCAACCTACACTAGCATAAAGACACATTCTCTGGTAACATTATCTGCCAACAATTTCTAAATGTTTATGCCAGCTCAATAATATTATCAAATTAACAACATGTTAGATGCAACTTTTGAAAACTTTTGTTGGCTGGAACACTTGTTCTTCAGTCCCTACAATCCCTGCTTCTGATCAAGATAGTGATGATAGGCTATATCATTGCTGCAGCATCTGTGCATTTTTCTTTTTAAAGATAACTCTGTGATAAAAGATTCTGTACTATTAAAAACACTTATGAACATTTTTTTTACACTTTCCAGATGCAGTATTTAATTAGTTCATTAGTGGGCAGATGATGTAGACAGAAAGGACAGCCAGACCTTGGAAGTGACAGATCACATCATTATACAACAAGGTTTAAAGCTCTGCCACTGAGCAGTTTCTGAAACTGACAAAAATCAAACAGTGATTGTGTGTGTGTGTGTGTGTGTGTGTGTGTGTTAAAAAACAGAAGGATATATTGGGAAATATTTAAGGCTCATTTCTG
>JAQQZS010000038.1:1535770-1545925 GCA_030068045.1 Platyallabes tihoni
TTTCACCACACACACACACACTGCATTATTAGCATTAGCGCTGACGTCACAGCTAATAACAAAAGCACTTCACGAGGGGATGAGGAATAATAATACTAATAAAAGCCAACAAAATAATAATATAACAATTATTATACCATATATAATAATTCAATATTTTACTAAAGACAAAAAAGTATGAATTTCCATGACTACGCACCGGAAGTAGTATTATTTATTTCCTGTTTCGATTTTTATCTTATTTAAGCAACACACACTTACCGTTAAATCAAAAATGTTAACGTTATTTTAAAAAAGGAAATACGTTACACGATACAATTCGAATGAAAATACATAAGAAATGTAATACATAGGTATTTAACAGTGTGTCCCTGGCTAACTCACCACACAGCTAAGCTAAGCTAAGGAACAATAACGTTACGCCGAGCTAACATGCTAACGCGCTAGCTGATTCATTTCGCCTAAAAGTTACCACACACTTCAACAATCGCAGAATCTCCAAGTCATATCACACACACTCGTTACTCAGCTCTGTGTCCATGTGTGTGTAATAAAACCCCAGTGTAGTCGTGCCGGTGTTGTGTTATCTCACCTGGACTGTCCCGGGCTGCTCAACTTCTTCAGCCTCGTCCTCCCGCTGTTTGTCCACGCTTCCCTCTGTCTCAGACATTATCCTCTGTTTCTATTTCTTCCTTGTATATAAATCAAATTGTTTATAATCTCCCAAGAATCGTTTTTTTTTCTTCAAACTCAACCAGAGTTTATTACAATAATAAGACAACGCAGCCACGCGCGCTTCGGCAGTCACTTCCCACCGGCTTTTTTGTTGCTTTCGTTTCCCGCAAAAGTGCGGCCCGTTAGAAAGTATCGCGAGACTTCGTATTCAAAAAGCAGAGGACCGGATTGCAAATATCGCGAGATGTCTGTTCTTGATTCAGATTCAAATCATTTGAATCAGTTCAGACTTTAAGAGTCGACACGTTTGAATCACAAACAACACTTTGCTTTTATCCCGGCCTTTAAAATTTGTAATTACTTAAAAGTGAATAAAGGCAGCATAGCATAGTGGTGCAGTAGTTAGCACAGTGACCTCGCGTCTCCCCCCGGCTCTAAGGTTCGATTCCCACCTCCTGCATGTTTAAATATTTATTCTATTCATAATTTTAAAAAAATTATATGTCAAATTTAACATTTACATGATTTCAAAACACAACAACAAGTGTTAAAGGAATTAATTTTATTTCTAATGAATTGAACCATCGTGTGAGTGTCGACTCTCAAAGTTCACCTAAAAGAGCCGATTCATTGAACTGACTCCTCCTCGTGCGAAGCGTCACCATCAACCCGAGTAATAGTTATTACATAATGAGCTGACGTCATGATGCATTTGCTGCGCGAGAAAGAATGTTGAGCTTATTGTTGCGTTACAAGCGTTTTGGCGGCAACTTGAAAAAAATATTTTTACATTTTTTTCATGAATCTTATTGCTTCATGTTAAAGGATATAATTATCCATTTCCGCTACAGCATAAATCATTACGGCAATAACATCATTTAAAAAACATGGTCAAGTTATACATTTGTAAATGTATATTTTCTAAATCATTTCCCTCTGTGAGATCCAAAACTCTTTGGACTTGTTAAATCTAATAGAAAATCACAAATTTTCTCAACATTCAGGTTTAATCAATTAAACACTGATTTTTTTTTCTCATGTTTTTTTTAAGATAGAATATTGAGCTAATTATTCAAAGTATTGTATTTAAGCATGCATAACATGTAAAAAGACTCACTAACTTAATGTTTAATATGTAAAGTTAATTTGTTTTACTTTACGTCAAGAATTTCATCCAGGATTTATAATGTTTTATCCTATCTTATTTTTAGTTATCTATATCAACAAAAGAAGGATTTTGTCTATAGATTGGTCAGAACTCACTCTATCAATGATATCTTTACGTTTCATACATTAGAGTCACAGCATCACGCAAAACTGTAGAGTCACAGCATCACGCAAAAAATTCTGGACAGAATTTACTGAACCTGTTGCAGTGCTTAGATATCTGCCTGAAGTTTAACCTGCACCATCAACCTGTTGCGTAAAATCGATGTTATGAACAGTTATGTTGTGAATTTAATAATCTACCTGAAATAATAAAATCACTGATTACATTAAACCTGTTCAGAAGATTTTTAGCTTTAACATTTTAACTATTTCTACAACCTCTTTAACCATCAATAACACATATTTACGCTAGTAATAGTAATAATAATAGTAATAATAATAGGAATAGATAATAAAAATAAGTAATAATAGGCTTCAGTGGACAAGCAAACAAAACAAAAACATTTGCTTTACTAGCATTTAGTTCACCATTTGCAGTAATTTATAGACTTTGAACTAGACTGCTGGGCCAAAAAAAAAAGTCACCACTTCATCATCATCGTATTGTCTATACTACTTTATCATGTCTCAAGGGGCCTGGAGGCACAAGGTGGGATACACACATATGGACATACACACACTAATCTGCATGTCTGTGGACTGTGGGAGGAGACAACAGAGAAAACCTACAAAGCACAGGGTGAACTTGCAAACTCCATGCACACAGAACCCGAGCAACGGGAATCGAACCCGGACCCTGCAGGTGCAAGGCAACAGTGCTAACCGCTACCCCGCTGTGCCAACACCACCACTTCACAAGGGTCAAATTAAAACCATAAAGAAAAACCACTTGTTAGTAAGACTCATCACTTCAGCTTTCTAGGAAGCATAACGATTGGACTTTGGAGCGATGTGGAAAAAGGTCATGTGACCTGATGAGTCCAGACTGAACCTATTCTAGAGTGATGTGCGTGTCAGGGTACGAAGGGAATTGCATGAAGCGATGCACCATCATGCATAGTGTCCAGTGTACAAGCCTCACTGGAGACACTGGAGACAGTATTATGATGTGGGGTTGCTTCAGTTGCTCAGGTCTAGACTCAGCAATGTTATGTGGAAATAAAATGAAGTCAGCTGACCACCTGAATGTACTGCATCACCAGGTTTTTCCACTTTTATGGAGATTTTCTTCCCTGATTGCACGGACAATATTCCCTTTTCACACATGAGTTGGACACCACAGTGTGTGTAATCAAAGCTAAAGCTGGTCTAAAAATCTTTGATTAAATCTTAGTGTGTGTGCCTTTTTTCTTGGCCATGGAGTTTATGTACCTCTGTGCATGTAAACCTGTTAGTTTTTAAGTAATAATTTAGAAACAAAAATAAATTATTAGAGTATCTTGGTAAACACATAATTATATTGGCTTCTGTCTGGTGCAGAACATTCACTGTTTCCCCTTTTATATTTACAACAGTATAACACAGGAGAGGCTCGATATTGTGGCACAGTTCCAAGAACTACAGTAAGGAGAGAAGAAAGCAGCGTTAAGAGACTTTTCGAACAGGAAGTCACTGATCAAGGAAGGAAGCATTTAATGTTGTTTTTGAGGAAGACTGGACTGTAAAGTCGGGTTTAAAGGACAGGGACGCTGAGGTGGCGGTGATTCAACCTGCAGAACTCCAACATGAATACCCAAAGTGGGACTGAGAGGTAATATGTCGAGAACAAAGAGTGTGTGGAATGCTGGACAAAGCAGACGTAGAGTTCAAAATGCAGAACAAGTCAAGACAAGATCAGGGAAGGAAGCATTAGATGTTTTTAAGGAAAGCTGGACTGGAAAATTTTCTTTAAGTGGCCAGGAAGATGAGAGAGAATGAGACCTACAGTTGGTGGAAATGTAACCTAATGGATTCCAACCACCGTTAAACAACAAAGAAGAACAATGGCAACATATTTTTTAAAGCAAACTTACTGTAGTTATTCACATACATCATTTGGCAGACTGTAGCTATTATTCAGAGCAACTTACATTTTTATCTCATTATACATCTGAGGAGTTAAGGGTGTTGCTCGAGGGCCCAACTGTGGCAATTTGGTAGTGTTGCAGTTTGGACCTGGAATCTTCTAAACAGTAATCCGACACATTCCACACTGATGGCCTGTTTTATGTTGTTTGTTTAGCTGAATAACTGTTATCCATCCAATCTAAAAATTCCTGGCCTTTTTAAAAAATTATTATTATTTGTGTTAGCAGTTATAAAACATTGTTTATGTTTATTTACAAATTGACAAAAAATTTACAATAGAAAATAAAAATGAAAAATAAATTAAAAGTGTTTTACATTAATTGACCCATTTCGGAAAAATGTAATGAAAATACACTTGAGAAATTGATGGGTATGTTAATAATAATAATAATAATAATAATAATAATAATAATAATAATAAAAAAATATTGTTAATCACTGATTTAAAAAAAAAAAAAACTATACCTCCAATTTAAGGGCAACTTTATTAAGATAAGTTAGGACAAATCTTTGTTAATCCTTAGGGAAATTACAGTTCCGTTATATACAAGTTATATAAAAGTTATATACAGCTAAAAAACATAAAAAGGAATTAAATTAAATTAAACAAACCAAGTATACAGAAGTACTATTTACATATACACTGATCAGCCATAACATTATGACCATCTGCCTAATATTAAGTAGGTCCCCCTATTGCCACCATAGTTGTGATGCACTATGCGTTTTGACGCCTTTATATCACAACCAACATTAACCTTTACAGACATTTGATCTACACTAGCGCTTCTATTGGATGGGACGACACGAGTCAGCCTTCACTCCCCATGTGCATCAGTGAGCCTTGGCCACTCGTGACCCTGTCGCCAATTCATTGCCAGTTTTCCCTCATTCGTTCACTTTGGTATGTCCTGACCACTGCAGACAAGGAACATCACACAAGAGCTGCAGTTTTGGACTGACTCAGTTCTGACTCAGTCCTCTAGCCATCAGAATCTGGCCCTTTTCACAGTAGCTACATTTTGGCTAGATGACTGTGAATAATATTCACAGTGACATAACTTTTTGTGATTTAAATTTCCCGCATATTTCCTTTTTGTGTGTGTAGAAGAATGCTAAAACTCACAAACTATTAACAAGGTTATGAAACCTGTATTTTAAAGAGTTACTGAATATTAAAATTTTTAATATAACGTAAAACCACTATGTACATACAATAGAATAAAACATACAATTCACAATGTGCTAATCTAATCCTAATCTAGTCCTTAATTAATATATTTTTACATTGTTTTTCTTTTTTTTCATTTATTTCATTCAGGCAATACAGACACCTCCATGAGGTCCTTCATGTCGCATCACCGGTCGCACGATGATGAAGTTGATGTTCATCAGCTGATTGTAGGACTGGAGAAGAATCAAAACATTGCGTTAAGATAAAACTGGCTCTAATTTATTTATAATGCGCGTTGCTAGGGACTGTTCAGGACTTGTGTAAAAATGTCGTCTGTTTTTTGGTAAGTCTGTTTATTTACAAACGTTGAAAGAAAACAGAAACGTTAGCCTGGCTAAAATTCTGTTAAGTCAGAGTGGTCTCTTTGGCCTGCCTGTAAAGGTATTTACTTCCTACCTGTATTCCGCGAAGTCCCGCCTATTGCGCAGGGATTGGCTAATACAGCATGCCCACGGATGATTTGATTGGTGGAATGCGTTGCTGCCCTATCCGAGCGCAGGGTACGGGTTTAACGGAAAACGGATAGGTAAAAGTCAATGTCTGATTAACAAGGCATTGTTTAGATTTTTCTGATCAAAACTGATTAAATGAACACAGCAGGCGTTAAATGTTACCACTGAGTATTAATCCAATATCCAGAACATGAGCAATTTCTAAAACCTTGAAGAGTATTGACGGGATTTTATCGTTGATGGATGTGTAAAGCTGCTAAGCTAAACTGCTAATCATTGTAGCATTGAATCACGTGTTTAAATTAGATCTTTATTTTTAAAATCCACTAAAATTACTTAAAACATCCGAAAGTCGGTTTTTGTTTTATTATTGTTGTTGTGGTTGTTTTAAATAATTTATTAAAATGTATTTATTATAATTTTTTATAAGTGTCGGTTTATAATGTTAAAATAAAAAACCTGGTTTTAAGAAAATTTCTCTTTATATTTAATTAAGTTTTATGAAAATACAGAAGCATGATCAGCTAAATAATTTATATTCATTATTAATAAAAATTGTATAATATTTAAAAAAATAAATTTAATTAAAATATCTAAAATTAAACATAATATAAAATTTATTTTTATATAAAATCTTAATTTTTATATTTTATATATATATTTTGGTAAAATGTATATTTTTACTTTTATATGCTTTAATTTTATATTTTAATATAAAAATTATATTTTTATTTTTATACATAACATCTTAATTGTTTTATAATAATATTATAAAAAATAGAAACATGTTAAATCTAACTAATCTGGTACCGATCTAGAGCTTTGGCTCTGTTGGTGCGTTCTTACTTAATTTATATATATATTTTTTACTTTAATTAATAAAACAAAAATGTGAAATTCTTTTTATAACTGCTACAGGTCAATCGATGTTTGTCATCATAGAGTATTTTCCCCTCCCCCACAGGTTTTCCCGTCTGTCTCCATGCACGTTTTCCTCATGCAGCTCTTCCTTTCCTCTCCAGCATCCTCATGGTGCGGTAGTTTAGAGCTCCGTAATGGATAAGATTCTGGAAGGTCTGGTGAGCTCGTCTCACCCGATCCCCGTTAAGCGGGCCATAGTGAAGATGGTGGTGGAGGCGGCTGAGAAAGAGGTGACGCCGGAGCAGTGCCAGGCCCTGTACCACCTCACCGCGCGCCTCATTCTGCTCGGCGAGGACGCCTTCCAGCGGCGGGTGGGCTTCCAGGTCCAGGAGGCGTACGCGCGCTACCACCGCGATGAGTTCGCACGCTTCCTGAGTAAGGACTATGTCACGGAGCTGCTGCATCAGGGATACGGCTCTCTGGACCGTCGGGATCCGGTCATACTGGACTTCCTGCATGGCTGCCTAAGGCTTCTCATCAGCTGCCCGGCTGTCCTGGAGCTGGCGCAGACGCTGCAGACTGAAGTCCTGCGCATGGTGTGCGAGCGACCCGACGCCGCCTTCTGCAGCAAGCTGGCCACGCTGCTCAGCAACTTCCCCCAGTGTGTGCCACGCAACAAGGCCGCCGTTCCGTTCTGCCAGCAGCTGGTGCGGACGTTCGCCCATTTCCAGTGTCCGGCAGCTGAGGAGGCAGTGCTGAGGCGCTACGTAGAGCAGGTGGGCTGCGTTGCTGCTTTGCTGCAGGGCATCTGGAAGGCGGAACCAGCCACGCTTCTGCCCTCGCTGCAGGAGGTGTTCGCTATTATCTCCTCAACAGGTCAGGGGGTGGCACAACAATTTGCTTCACAATAAAATGTCACAAAAATAAATAAAGCTTTTTCTTTTGATTAAAAAAAGCTATATTTGAGCAATACTTTTGATTCGAAGTCCACAGGCCACTGTTTCTCATAATACAGTCAAGTGTGTGTGTGTGTGTGTGTGTGTGTGTATTGGTTGCAGATCCATCCTTTGAGCCATCCATCGCTCTGGCCAGTCTGGTGCAGCACATCCCTCTGCAGATGATCACCGTCCTCATCAAGAGCCTCACCACTGACCAGAACGTCAAAGACGCCAGCATGACTCAGGCACTCAGCAGGTCGGCTCTCGCGCCTTCTCACTCGCTCCTTCTGTTCCTCTCCAGCTGGCCGGGGGGGGAGGAGGGGAGACACAAATCTTGACCTCGTTATCCAATAATCACCCTGTAGTCATGTTCTGGATCAGTTTACATTTTTTTTTTGATTCTGCTTTTTCTTGACCACTTGATTGTACAGCTAGTCCCCGACTTACGAACTAGTTCCATTCCTGGAGTGCGCTCGTAAGTCAGATTTATTCCTAAGTCCAACAAAGTGAGTCTTGTACGCCTTTGACATGAATATACAATGTAAAGCATACAGTAGCAATCCTCTTGACTAAATCTCTGTCCCCTTTCCCCACACTGCCACCGTGTGGCGAAAAAGCCTAAGGAAATTAATCTTACATGTCAAATGTAACAGTCTTGTCTCTTCGCCTTTAAATCCTGAGGGGAATCCCGGACACCATTTTGTCTCAGAGCTGTTTTCCATTGTATTTGACTTTGAACTCTGTTTTGTTGAGGATTTTTTGAAATTAAGATTATTCACTGTCTCTTTTTTTAATTATTTTTCTCCTCTCTGTTCCACAGGATGATCGATTGGCTCTCGTGGCCGCTGGCCCATCACGTAGACACCTGGGTTATCGCTCTTCTGAAGGGACTGGCTGCTGTACAGAAGTTCACCATCCTCATTGATGTCACCCTGCTTAAAATCGAGCTGGTAAATACAAACTCAGAGGATAGCGCTGTCCGCTACGTCCACTTGCGTGAGCTCACAGCTAGTGTCGCCATGTGCTTTAACGACACCCATCCCTCCTCCCAAGCTCAACCAATCAGCTCTCTAGTCTCGCTAATTATAGAGAGTAATCTATTATTTTCAGCCAGTTTACTTTTTATTATGTGCGTTCGAACCCTACATCATTATTTTATTAACTGTTCATTATCAAAAGTCTCTCTATATCCGGTTGTAGGAAGAAAAAGCATCTTAACAAGAGTTAGAGAATAATAACCGATGCATAAAGCATTTACTCCGCTTATTTGATGCGTCACAATCACCCTTGTTGCTGATTGGCTGGAATAGTGTTGTGTGAAAAGCCTGATCAATTTATTTCACATTTAAAAAGTAAAGGCTGTGTACAAACACTGCACAGTAAATGTAATGGCAGTAAAATTGTATATATTTATCTCCAAGGAGTGTTTAAGTCAAACCTGGCACTTGTGATGGAATTTCTGGCGAATGAAGGCATAAAACAGGTCGATATTTACAGAAGACTTAATGCACAGTGCGGTGATGAGACTCTTAGCGACAGTAAAACATCAGAACGGATGCGAACATGTCCTGTTATTCTGCATGATCAAAAGTCCCGGTTTGACTCGAACAGCCCTCGTATTTATCTGTCTATTTTTTTTTTTTAGCAATATAACCATCACGGAAGCTCATGGACGAGCCCACTAAAACACAACTAAACGCCACCGTGACCAATCTCAGGCTCTAAACATGAGTTTTTAATCAGCAAATTTATTAATATATTTATATATTGATCACAATATATACTTTGTCGCTATGTGTGTTGTCTCTCTCTCCTGTTAATCATGCGTACCTGTATTTATCACCTTTAGGTCTTCAATCGTCTCTGGTACCCCATAGTGAGACAGGGGGCGCTAGCAGTCCTCTCTCACATGCTGCTAAGCTTCCAGCACTCGCCGGAGGCCTTCCATCTGGTAAGAACAACCTTCAACTAAAACATTTCCCTTTTGGTCATGTGTGAAATGTAATGATTGCATTAAAAAAAAAAAAATGAAAAGCATGTCTGCTGACTTTCGTAGTCGATCGTGTAATGCAAATAATTTAGTTTTATTACTGTTAGTGGGGAAAAAAAAGAAAGAAAGCAGAAGTATTAAAAGTGTTGTGTAGAGGTGTGTTAGTGGTTTTAACTGGTGCATTAGGCACAGTTACCTGCCTGGTCTTAATAACAGATATTGTCACTGTGCAAAAGTCTTGAGACCCCCCCCCCCCCCCTTCTCATTTCTTCTTATTAAATTAAATGTTAGGGGTGGAAAAAACAGGGACAAATGTTTTACTGCAACGAGGCTGCAAAGTGCCTAAACATACAATTTAAAAATCGGTTGTTTATATAACAACTACGGTTTTGAAGTGCAAAACAAATTAACAAATAAACAAAGCTGAAAACAAAATAACAAATTCAAAACCACATTAACAAAATGGAAAAAAAAATAACTAATTCAAAATCAAAATATCAAAGCCCAAAACAAAATAACAAAACCCAAAATGTATTTTTTTGGTGGGGGGGCGGGTTGTTGTTTTGTTCATTTGGTTTTGAATTTGTTAATTTGTTTTCCGTTTTGTTAATTTGTATCGCACTTCTCGGCCGGTCAGATACAAACCGGAAAAGGTAGGTATAGTTTGCGAATGAAATTCTTACCGCTGATCGGACGAGACATCTGTCACTCAAGATATACAGGAAGTACTGTAGTAGCGGTAAATTCGTGTGTGTATGAATGTGCAAA
>JAQQZS010000038.1:1588219-1600022 GCA_030068045.1 Platyallabes tihoni
AGCAGTGAAGTGGTGTGTGTGTGTGTGTGTGTGTGTGTGTTTTATAGTTGTAGCATGTTGTTCTAAAAACCTGGCTGGAAAATAGTGTGTGCCAGAGTAAACAAATAACAATGTAGTCACAGAATCTTGGTGTGTGTGGTGTGGGGGGTGGTTCTGTGTAAACTCCGAGTCCCCTTTTTCCTGGTAGGTCAACAAGTGGGGACTTGGATGGAACTCGGTCGGTTCTGGTAAGAGATAATCTGCAGAGAGAGAAACGGCAGGAATGTTGTGTTGGAGCAGAGATCTGGCCGGCTGTGGAGACCGGAGTGAGGAGATGAAAATACTTCACATTTCTGTGGCTTGTGTTATTCGAAACGAGGTTTCGGATACTTACTGTAGGTAAGAGGAGGAAGGGAATTCAAGTAGAATACGTGTGTGAGAGTGACTGAGTGAGTTTGTGTGCGTTTGTGTGTGTGTGTGTGTGTGTTTACACGCACAGGTAGTGTGTTCGCACGTTTTTGCAGGCGTTTGCCTGGTCAGTGAACGCATCCCTCCGCGCTCTGTTTCCGTGTCTCCTACGTTACCCACGATGCCGTTCAGTCCTCCGATGACGCTGCAGTAGGATTGAATCCTTAGTACCTGAAACAGACACTAAAGCAGCCAGGATTTATTCTTTTGATCTTTCCGTCTCATTTCCGTCTGTTTGAACGGCTTCCAAAAAAGACGTCGACTTTCTTGCTAAACTCGCCGAGCCGCGTCTCCGCTGAGATGATGAGAGATGCTCCGTTTTGCAGTGAAGTCTCCTGTGTCCAGAATACGCGGCATTCACGTGCTTAACTTGTTTACTTGACAATGATTCCAGACGCTGTATCGGTTTCACGCGCAGTCGCGCACACAAAACACTATTAACCAATTCACCAATCAGATGAGAGATTAGCGAATGATTCATTCGTACACCTCCATCGCTTCTCGCCGTTCCCATATTACCGCGCGTTCGGTATCACGACGCTGGCTCGCTCAATTCCAGCCAATCAGAGGCCAGAGGAGGGACAGAACTGACCAATGAGAATCTGGGGACGAGTACATTCTAATGATCTGGTGGCTGATTGTGATGCTGTCTCCAGGGTCCGGGTTCGATTCCCGCCTCGGGGTCTGTGTGTGTATGTGTATATGGAGTTTGTATCTTCTCCCTGTGCTTGGTGGGTTTCCTCCGGGTACTCCGGTTTCCTCCCACAGTCTAAAGACATTCAGATTAGGATAACTGGTGTTCCAGAATTGCCCGTAGTGTGTGTGTCCAGGGTGTACCCCTCCTCGTGCCCCAAGTCTCCTCTTGGGATTGGCTCCACGCCCTCTGAGTCCCTGTACAGGGTACAAGTGGTATAGACGATGAGGGAGTGAGTGAGAATTGTGATGCTGAAGTGCTGTAGTCCAAAAGCATCACGTGCTGTTTATCTATTTTTAAACTTGAGTGCAGTAAATATTTTGGTTGAGAAATGAGAATTGTGTGAGAGACTTGTGACCTCATGGAGAAAAATCGCCATTCACATGATGGCGTGCATCGTGTCGGATTAACTGTAACTCTGCTTACCGCTAAGGATTCTTATTTGAAGGAAAAGCAGTTGCTCAACACATCAGCGCTTTTTTGGGGGATAAGTGTGTGTGTTTTTTTTGGGTTGTGATTTCCTTTAAGGGGGAACTGTGAGGTCATGATTACTCCACACAGGAAGCCGTTACAGGCACTAAACCCTTCATCAGGTCTGTGTATCGAAACCGCCGTCCCCACATGCTCCTTAGTCCTCTAACACACGTCCCTGCTGTCCGGCTGCTGTTGCACTTTCAGAGGGACACTAGCAGGTAATGCTGCTCTTTCCATCTTCTGTGAAATATGAACCCGGACAGCTTTCTTTCTTTCTTTTTTTTTTCCCCTCCCATCTTTCTCCTCCATGGTAACGAATTGATTGATGGATTTGTGTCCGTTTCTCTCTCCTCCTCCCTGTTGGACGTGTGAAAGTGTTGCGTGGCTGCCAAGGCGTACGGAGAGCAGGCCGGGTCAGTCCTTCGCTCTGCTGCTCTAATTTAATAACCTCCGAGGACCAGGCCGAGCCTGAGGCTCAGTACATCATGCTTTCTCACTGTTTATGTGCTGCTTCCAGCATGGTCTGTTTTTACTCCCGAGTGTAGGAGTGTGTGCAGCGCGTGCCAGGGACGGGTGACGACCTGAGAACGGCACGGCGAGCGCAGTACGGTCTCGGAGTCGATGGTTAAACGGCAACGGAGCTGTGTCATGGAAAGATAATGTCTGTACGTTTCAGGGAAGAGATATACACGGAGATATTCCTCCACACCGATGAGAATGAAGGATTCATGGCCAGTTATCGCAAATGCGTGACGTCGCGCAGTTATTACCGTCAGGGGTGGAACAACCAGGTATATTAGGTTTAGGGGGCACTAACTTGTTCACGTAGGATACTTTTCCCCCTTGATAAATGAAATCATCATTTAAAAATTTGAGAGCATTTTGTATTTACTCGTATTTAAACTTATCTCGTATGTGTAATATTAAAATTTGTTTTATTGATCTCAATCATTGAAGTGTGATAGATATGTTAGATCAGGAAGGGGCAAATACTTTTTCACTGGACTGTATGTACTATACATTACAGAAGTTTACAAACATTTGCAACATGTTTAAGAAACGATACATAGTTTTGTAGTTTATAGTTTCAGTGTAGCTCGTATTAACCGATTATTAAATCTTATTAAAATCGATTATTGAAACGATTAATCGAAATAATCCGATTACAAATGATTTACTCAATAGCTTTTAATAAACTATCAGCTTTTAAACATAGCGACCTTGAATATAGGATAAAGCGGTATAGACGATGAGTTAACGAGGTGTTCATGATGTCAGAGCGTCACAGTTCATGCGTGAATTAAGCGTGATGACGTCAACTAATTGACAATTAAATTAGTTGCGAACTAGTTGATCGGTTTTATTCAATTTAATGGCGATTAATCGTTGCACCGCTGCTCATTAATTTCAACTAATTTATCAAATAAGGAATAAAACCCAGAATTGTTAAAGATCATTTGATCAAAGACATGTCGTACTTTTTATACACGTGTAGTAACGTTTAACGTTTAACTCTTTTAAGTTCCTGTTATCTCTTACTAACAGTACAGTTCCAGGCAAAGCCCTGATTTATTCACTTTAATCACTATTTAAGCATTACCATGGACTGTATAGTATAGTCATGTCGTGTGTGTTTGTGTGTGTGGTGTAGTATTTTGCAGGGGTCAAAGATCAAAGGACCCCAGGGAGTGGATGGGGATCCGTATGAATGCTTTATGGTCCTGTGCAACTTTTCCATAAAACTCTGAACTCGTTCCAGTAGTAATTAATAAGAGATGGATTTCTCCCGTGAGTTTATTCGAAGCATGACGAGCCTGGGAGTGTTTTTGTGGTTTGTGTCAGAGGGAATTTGTCCTCGCAGGCTTGCGCTTTAACTGACCGTGAGACGCAGAAGAAAATGCCCCCACACACACACACACACGCGGCTACCTGCTCATGATCCCGCTCGCCGTCTGACTCTCGGCACGTCTGGTTTTGAGGTGTCTGTGTGTTTCCGCGTGACGTCTTCCGTCGCAGGTGTCTCTGCTTCTCGTTCGAGGGGGACAGATTTGAGATTGTAATTTAAGGCCGTGGAGAGTTTTCGAAGGACATCAAGAGATGACTGGAAGATAAGTCTTTATACGCTCCAAGGCCGTGCTGAGAACAGGCCGAGACGAGGACAAGGCCGACCGTGGAGCTGAACTCCTACTCCTTCTTTTCTTTTTTTTTTTTCATAACGTGTCCAAGGTCAAACAGCTCTCGCTCTATTTCTCTCTTTCTGATTTTGTCTGTCTTTTCTTTTTCTTTTTTTCTTTTTTTGCTTTCTCTCTATGACTTTGTCTCTCTTTCTGTCTCTCTCTCCTTTCACTCTCTGTCTTACTCTCTGTTGTCTCACTTTCTTCTTCTCTGGACCTTCTCTCTCTCTCTCCCTCTCGGTTTAAGATTTGATGTGTTTTATTGTCATGACTCATATTAATATTCGTAAATATGCCGAAGCTCTGAAGAAATCGAACAGATATAGATAGATAGATAAAAAAGGAAAAAAGTAGTAATTATAAAAGCTTAAAAAGGGAGAGAAAAATAAAATTCTCCCTCTCTGCCTTTTCTTGTTTCTCTCTCTCCCTCTCTCTCTCTCTCTCTGTCTGTCCTCAGCAGTTCATCAGAGATTTTTTTTTTTTTTTTTACTTTTTCCTTTCTTTCCTCTGATACACACGGTGCTGTTTGGCCATTCAGTGCTCAAGGCCAACGCTGGCGCTTCGAAAACATGGGCTTTTAAAAGCGAACACGCGAGAGCAAGATGGACCTGTCTGAAGCCTGCAGAGAAAGAGACAGGACCCGCCTCCCTGCCGATGCTCCGTCACCGTGACCTTTCCCGAAGCCGAACCATTTCGCTTACGCATCTGCCTCCGTCACGCCGTCGCGCTCGCCGTCTTCGGACGTGTGAAAAGCCGACGTAAAAATAGACACAGATGTAAAAACGCCTGCCTTTTTTTCCCCTCTTACTTTTAACCAAAAACAAAGGCCGATTATTCCGGCTGTCGGCGGCGCACAGAGGCGCTTTTGTGGCCCGTCCTTACGCGTTCCCCTTCTTTCGCCATGCACCTCGTCAACTCGGCCTCGGTGGCCAAAAACTCTGACGCTGTGGAGCCGGATTCTTTTAAGAGCATCATTGTTCCCCCTCCGGCTCGGGGGGCTTTCTGCACCGCCGGCATGGGGAGGGGGGGGGATTTCAGATCATGATGATGTCGATGATGACGATGACGACGATGATGATGATGATGAGATCCCAGAATTGTTGTGCAGGTTGACGACACGCTGGGAATCTCGAGGCCGCGCTCGGCTCTGTAGTGATTCAGGAAGAGATTATAAAAGCGTTACGCATTTCATTCCTGCAGCCTACTTGGATTTTTTAAATTCTTTTTTCAAATTGCTACTTTAAAAAGACTTTGTGTGTGTGTGTGTGTGTTGCACTAGGTCGTGTATGGACTTGTCAGTTTAGTTTTTGTTTCTTTCTTGTGCTTTGTGCCTTTTTTCTATCCATGAACAGAAGTGTGTGATCAGCTGAGTGCCAGAAGGGAGCAGAGTGTGTGTGTGTGTGTGTGTGTGTGTGTTTTGTTTTTTTTTTTGACTGTGTGCAGGTTCAGCATGCTTCAAAGCCACAGAGAAATGAGATGGTTAGCCACGGTCTGTGGATGAGAAGCACTCGAGGAGAAAAGCTTGTGTGTGTGTGTGTGTGTGTGTGTGTGTGAGGAAACACACTATCCTATCCTGAGTGAACTGAGATTTCGAGAATAGCTCGCACATCTTGCTTCTCTTTGCGGTTCATCAGTTAGTTCTGAATGTACGGGTTTAAACCGCCCTCCGCGGGTTTCTGTATTGGAGCGAACGCGCGCCTCGTCACACCACGGCCTTAAAGCTCACCTGACCGCATTTTTGTTCCCTTTAAGAGCCGTATATATTTGCGTTGTGGCTCTGAGTGCTGCTAAGTGGAGCCACGTGTTCGATTTCCGCTTTACATTAGCCGAGCCATTAGCGCCGAGGCCAGAAAATGACGATCTACAGTATATAGACACACACACACACACACACACACACATGCCATAAGAGTCACTAAACAAGGAAAACTGCAGCAGGAGGAGTTAAAGAACTTAGGAACAGACAATGTGGCAACACCGCTGTCCCACCAAACAGCGTTTAGCTTCAGTAGCGCTGCGATGCCGAGGCAGACTGTCGATTAGATTCGATTTAAGCAGCTGATCTGATTCATCTTTAGCAGCTCTATTTCTTACAGAATTACAATATTAAAAACTTCAAAATTCATTTCTAAACGTTAAAACGCCATGTAACATGTGGCCTTGATAGTTTAAATGTATCGTCAACAAAAAACAAATTGTGCTTGTCTCTCCAGTCCAGTAGGTGGCGCTGTTTTCGCCTTTCGAAATTTAAACCACGAGAAAGAAGTGCTAAAAGTGGCATGAAACATTAACTGTTAATCAATTAATGACCGCTAAGAATATAAAGGTTTGTTTTTTTCACTAATAACGCTAGCGTAGCTCTCCTGGCTAGCCGGCTAGCCGCGCTCCAGCATGCGTGCTAATTTATCTGGCCTCTGGCTAATTTATTGTTCTGACATTTGGTGGGTTTCCTCTGGGTTACTCCTGTTTCCTCCAACAGTCCAAAGACAGATTAGGTTAAGTGTGTGTGTGTGTGTGTGTGTGTGTGTGCACCTGCAGTCGATTGGGTGTTGCCTTGCCATGCCTCCTGTACAGGAGTGTGAGATTTTTTTTCTTTTTCCTTTTCTTTCTTTTTTTCCCCCTTACTCCAGTGTTAACATGTGTTTTTTTTTTCTTTTCTTTTTTTCTCCCTTTCCTTCCCTAATAATTGCATCCCTAAAGTCAGCAGAAGACTTTCCCAACTCGGTGACGCTGTTTCTAGGCGGTTTCGCTTTTTATTCGGCCTCCTGATCTGCGGCGGCGGTGTTTATACGGTGCAGAGGAGAGGAGGAGGAGGATGAACAGGCGGGTGGCAGGTGCGACCCAGCCCAGGACTTTGCCCCGACATGTCACACACACAGCACATACTCGCCGCACAAAAGGCATCCCGACACGCCCTCCCTGTGTGTGTGTGTGTGAGAGCGAGACACTGAAAGTGAGCTAAGGACTCAAACCTAAGGCGCCTAATGCGATTCCTCTTTACAATTTCATTTCTGAAACCCGATCCCGTGTGTAATATTTCCTCACACTCGCTGCTGATTATAATGATTTATTCATGTATTTATATTTTATTCTTCTAGGTTTTTTTTTTTTTTACAGAACGCATCATTTAGCACATATGTTTTTTTTTTTTTTTTCTCCTCTTATTAGGACAATCCGTCGCTCAGCCCCGCCGTGTCGCTTCTTATAGACGTGCAGAGTTTGGTTATGCTCGGCAACGGCCCTCTGAGGACGTCCCTGAGTGGGTATAGGGTGTGTGTGTGTGTGTGTGTGTGCGCACGCGAGTTAACTCTGATCTTAATGTGTGCAAGAATCGTACAGAGCCGAGAGCAGCAGGTGCGGAGAATAGAGAGATCGATTGGGCTGAGAGAAAGAAAAAGGATGAGGTCATACACTCTGGGAATGTGCTAGAAGGGGGAGTTGTGTGTGTGTGTGTGTGTGTGTGCGTGTGTGTGTGTGTGTGTGTGTTAATGCCCTGACAGTCTAGTTCTGTTATTGGGAATATGGCGTCATGCTTCTGGTCGTTGACCTCCGTGGCTCCTCTTTTATCTGCAGTAATCGGCTTCTTCCCGCGTTAATGAGAGCCGCCCTCTTCCTCTCCGCGTCCTCACACTCGCACAACGCGATAAACACTGCGGCAGCTCGCAGTACTACTGTATATGTTTTCCTTATTTTTACTGCTTTATTCCTTTTATTATTTGTGAAGAGCCGGTTTAAACTTCGCAACGTTCACGACGACCAAAATACTCCAAATATAATCCGCAGAGTTTCACCATCCGCCAGCCGTTACGTAACTGTGGTGGTTGTTGTTGTGTAACTGCAGTCGGGGCTCGGCGATGTAAGGCGCATTGATGTGTTCTGTAAGGAGACGGAAGATGAAACAGTCCTGTTTACTTTGATGTTGCATTACATAATGTATTTAATGCATGGAGCTGGGCCAGGGTTTGCATTTCTCCTCTCTCTCCACTCGGCCACGCCCCCCCACTCTTCCTCTCTGTCTCCACTCGGCCCCACCCCCACTCTTCCTCTCCGTGTGATACACACCCTGGCTCGGCCCCGCCCTGTTCCTCTGTGTCTCCGCTCAGCCCCACCCTCTTTCCCCCTTTGTTTCTCCACTCGGCCCCGCCCCCATTCTCCCTCTGTTTCCAATCAGCCCCGCCCTCTCCCTCCCCCTTTGTTTCTCCACTCGGCCCCGCCCTCACTCTTCCACCAAGTTCATCAGCGCTCTAGGATAGCATTACGTTTAAAAGTCGAAAAGTCATCAGCGCCGTAAAACTGCAGCGTGTTATAGTTTGTGCTGCGAAGCCTCTAAGACGCTCCTTCCATCTAATGTCTTTTGTCCACACTTCTAGCCATTTTCTTGAATCTTGAAGGCTGCAAGCTGACTGCGCGCACACACTCACACACACGCACACAATCTCACGGTTTCTGCCAGTGACACAATAGAAAAATGACGGGATTTAACAGTATTTCCAGTGGTGTGTTTGCTCCAGTCTCTTCCTCAAATGTTTCTCTTCCTCAATTGTAAGGAATGGACGGATCGTCTCACACAAATGATTCAGCCATCGGTTCGCTCACACGCTCGCCAGCTCTGGTATCTTGGAGACCGCAGATCTGAACCGCGGCCCTCGTTTGTCCGTTAGCGCTCGAGCTTTCAGCGCCGTCGCTAATAAAATCCGAGCTTCATATCCACCAACGCACCGGGTTTTACTACAGGTTGGTTTAATAATCAGCTTGAGGCAAAAACCAGCTCGCAGAACAGCAAGTGGAAGTGTTTATACAGATGACTTATCGTTGGAGAAAAGACAAAAAGCTAACGTACGTGTTTGTAGGTTATTGTGCCTGAATTTGCGCGCGCGCATGCGTGTGTGTGTGTGTGTGTGTGTGTGTGTGTGTGTGTGTGTGTGTGTGTGTGTGTGTGTGTGTACGTACATAACGGTTTGAGAAACATCAACACGCTAAATATGAAATATGACCGGATAGAGAACCGCCTGTGGGAACGAGTTGTACAGCCGCAGTTTATTTTATTTGTATTTAAGGCCGTGAGTTTTATACACACTGCATCGCGCGGGGTCGTTTATTTACACCATCATTTACATCAGAACATAAATATTGATATTAGGGCCGGGAATCAACAGGGACGACCCGATCCGATATAATAATCACGATACCGAGGAGCTGATTCGCTTCGTATTGCGATACTCGGTTATCATGATTTTTCCTTAAAAATCTCAATTTTTTTTTCAGATTTTGTTGTTCATTCGAAAAAAAAAATTGGCAAATAATTCGCTCCCGTGCCAAGTTTTGCAGATTGGTCAGTATCTCAATTTTGTACGTTTCCAAAGATTCAATAAATTTTATTTGAGCTTCGTACAACACTAGAAATTCGCTCCAACCACACGGGGCGCTGTGCTTCCTGCCAAGATGTGAATAGTTTAGAGCACCACCTGTAGGATTATAGAGGAACTGCAACATTTTATCACCTCAAATGCAAACACATAAATAAAAAAAATCATTTAAAAAAACAGGTTCGATTGGGTTTTGGCGATACAGCAATTAAATCATTAAAATAACTGACGCGGTAATGAACGCTTGGTTTATACATTCTGTGTTATTTAGAGTTTTTGTGAGCGTGCGAGAGGCGCTCGTGTTGTGTAACGGTGGTTATGGAGCACGTGGAGCAGGACCGCGTGCCGCTCTGTGCTTTCTGCCCGCTTATCAGACACACAGCGTCTGGGTCTCCAGTGCCGTCTGGGATTAACGTCCAGACGGACACGGGCCTGAGACGGGGAAGCCTCTGAGCGTGGAGCAGAGACGGGAGTGAAGTCGCTCACTTCCAGACCGTTGTTGTAGCAGTATGTCGTGTACGGGTCTTAATAACAATTAGACTTTTACAGTTATGTTTACAGTCAGTTTATGTCTCTCTTAAATCTCAAAATGTTTTCCCCCTTTTTTCAGTGTTTTTATGGAGACGATAAATATTAATATCAATATTTGATTAAAAAAGTTTGCTTTTGTTTCTGTTTCGGTTTCACACACGTTTATTTTGTACGTCTCTTAATATATCTCTGACTCTTTCTTACTGTCTCTTTCTCTTATTGTCTCTCTGTCTCATTGTGTGTCTCTGTCTCTCTCATACTGTTTTTGTCTCTCTCTCACTCTTTCCCATTTTGTCTTCCCTTTTCTTTCTCCCTCTCCGTCTCTCTTATTATACCTGACTCTCTCTTACTGTGTCTCTTGTCCCTCATTTCTGCTTCTGTCCCTCACTGGATCTTACTGTCTCTGTGTCCCCTAATTTCTTCCTGTCTTTGTCCTACTGTTTCCCTCTCTCACACACTGTCTCACTCTTCATTTTTTTTTTTTTTTTTACATTTACTTTGTCTTTCTTTTATTTCTCTCTCACTGTCTCTGTAGTACAGTGTCTTTTCTGTTTGTCTCTTACTGTTTCTATCTCTAAATGTCTTTTTTTTTTTTCTCTCTCTCTATACAGTATATATTCTTTTAAGAGCATCATTGTTCCCCCTCCGGCTCGGGGGGCTTTCTGCACCGCCGGCATGGGGAGGGGGGGGGATTTCAGATCATGATGATGTCGATGATGACGATGACGACGATGATGATGATGATGAGATCCCAGAATTGTTGTGCAGGTTGACGACACGCTGGGAATCTCGAGGCCGCGCTCGGCTCTGTAGTGATTCAGGAAGAGATTATAAAAGCGTTACGCATATATTTTTTCTGTGTAGACAGTGATGTGGTTACTGAAACTCCATTTTTTTTCCTTAATTTTTCTGGTTCTTGTATTTTGGAGTTTTATTTTGGACACATTATTTATTTCAGGCAGTTTGTTAGCGGACTTTTGTCCCTTTAGACATGATGTCTTCATTTATTGGTGTCCTCCCGCCCACTCCGTAACCCCGACATATGTCGAGAGTCAGTGGGACATGAAACGCCCTCTTCTTCGTCCTCTTCCCAGTTTTGACCAGTTGACGGGTGTTCGGTGCCCGATGTCCATGTGATTCAGTCCCGATGGCATTCCCCTGCACGCCGGACCTCAATGGCGTCTCTGTTCACGTCCAGTCCTGCGACACTACAGCCCTCAGCTTCCGCTGTGTCTCTCTCTCACACACACACACACACACACACACACACACACACACACACACAGCTCTGTGTGTGCGCGGAGAGGAGACAGCTGTTGCTCCGTTTGGGAGGGCCTCTCGAGCTCCGTCCCACCCCGTCCCCTCTCCCACTCCTGACACACTTCACACTGCACTTCACTTGGAGTTTGTAGGGCTTGACGTTTGAGAAGCACTCTCCTCCTCTCCTCCTCCTCCAACTCCGGCCTCGAACCGGAATGGACCGTCCGCTCTCGGCCCTGGAGCGTCCACGTCCGCTCTGTCCCCCGCGCGAGGTGTATTTCAGGGTTAAACTGTCCCGGGAGCACCGGAGCGCCTTGTGGTTTTCAGGGTTACGAGCTGCTGTTCTTCTGAAAACACAGCGGTGCTGAGCCGAGCCGAGCCGAGCCGACCTCCAGCTCCTGTTTCTCCATGGACGAGTGAACGAGTGAGCAGCAACAGGTGGCACCGCGCCGCGTGCTCGTGCTTTATTCAGGACCCAGAGCTCGAGGTAGGGTGTGTGTGTGTGTGTGTGTGTGTGTGTGTGTGGGCAGATATCTGAGGAGTGATTACAGTAGTAAGTACAGGCTGACATTGCGCATGTGTACAAAGGGAGAGTCGTTTTTACATAAGTAATAATATCCAACTGTGTGTGTGTGTGTGTGTGTGTGTGTGTGTGTGTGTGTGCACGTGTTGGAGAGATGGCACAGATGGCAGTAGAGGGATCGTGGCTCCTCGTCAGTCTTGGCTGTTTTTTCTTCTCCTCTGCACAAGCTAGTGTTTGTGTGACACAGCTAAAATACTCCATGTTCAGCCCACTCGTATACCACACACACACACACACACACACACACACACACACACACACACACACACACACA
>JAQQZS010000038.1:1601903-1612436 GCA_030068045.1 Platyallabes tihoni
GGGGGCAGTCTTAATCTTTTTTTTTTAAACCAGACGCCAAAAAAACAAACACCAACAAATATTTGACATTCCTTACAACACGAGACTGCTGATCTGGTCTGAAGTGTGTGTGTGTGTGTGTGTGTGTGTGTGTGTGTGTGTGTGAGATTAAAGTGGTAGAATTCATTCTCCTGATGGTTTTTTGCTTCACAGCCCGGGATAATAATATCGAAGTTTACGAAATCAAACAAAGACTCTCATGAAGTCTGATTCATTTCTTCCTGACCCGAAGCGGAGAAACGTCTCGAGAGGGATTTCTGCGTCTCAGGCCGCGTTATCCCGGAGCTCGAGGAGGCGAGAGATTAGTTTTGGATGGACCTCAGCAGACTAATAAGACTAACGATGGCGTTTCATATGCTTCAGGATAAGGAACGACATCATTAGCCTTAAAAAGGCTGTGTAGGACTTTTTGTTTCATGCCTCCTGACCCACCCGTGAGGCGTCTGGAACGTTCAGGAGACGAGAAAACATTTTAATAAACAGCTGATTCCGGATCAGTTGGAGAGCTGGAGGATTGTGTAATATACAGTATGTCATGTGTACGTTTGTTTATTGTTTACTGTACAAATAATAAACAATTGAAGTACATTCCCAAAGTTATATATAGCAACATTTAAATTCAAATCAAACTCAAAGACTGTAATTATATCATAATTAGTTTTATTGCTTTGATCTGTAGTGTGTATTGTGAGTGTGTATTTGCTCTGGAGGAGGTGTGTGTTTTTACTCATTTACTTTGTTGTTTCCACTGCTTGGGAAATGGTTGTGTAATTGATTCACACTGTTTTCTTAGTTTGTTTAACTTAATACTATTAAATCTTAAAAAAAAAAAAATCACATTAAAATCTTTAAAATCACCATTAAATCACAGCTTTTGCACAAAATGCACTTTCTGTAAAGTACGTGCAACACACTACGATTTTTATGCTTTTTTTTCTCCTTCATCATCTTCGTCGTCTTCTTCTTTTGAATTTATAGCCAGCTAGTGCAATATCACCACCTAGTGGACTGGAGTGTGTTGCAGGGGGGAAAGTTTATATCAGGCAAGACATTTAAACTATAGACTTGGAGGAGGTTTGAGGTTAAGGCTTCGGACTACGGTTCGGAAGGTCCCAGGTTCAAACTCCACAACCACTATATTAAACATACGTCAGACTTATTTGTAAAGTGCGCTTTAGTGTTATAAAAAAAATCACTCGGTTTAATAAAATCAAATGTAAAAACTAAGCCGATAAATGAGATGAAATGATGAGACGCTCGTATCGTCTCTGATTTCTCCAGCGATCACTCGTCTGTTGTGAATCGGTCATAACTCCTCAAACATTACGTAACAGGCTCGTGTGCAGGAATCTGACCCCGTTGTACGGTGGCTGGTTTAATTTCTGTCGCTTTTCTGTACTCTAGTGAATCAGGGTTGCCTCTACATTAGATAATCCCCCTCTTGTTGAATTCCTGGATGTGTGACCTCGGAGCTTTTGAGGATTCTAGATTTGCCTAGTCATTCCTTCTAAGTATGTAGCTCTCAGATTTGTGTGTGTGTGTGTGTGTGTGTGTGGGCTGAGTGGTGACTTGGAGCTGAGAATGTGTGGGAAGATGATCAGTGTTTCCAGTCATGTTCATTAGAAGAGCAAAGCAAGCTGCTTCGGGTCCGCGTAAAACTAGCGCTTAGCATTTACTCAGGCCGCATCAGAGGAACCGCACTGACCTTTTACCCTCTGGGCTTCACCTTCCATCATTGGGGAGTCTGTCTGCCCGTCTGTCTGTCTCTGTCTGTCTTACGCAACTGTCCCTGTTTTATTTTATTTATTTATTTTTTTTTCAGGGCGGCTAGACAGCGGTGAATTGTCCCGGCCTAACCTGAAACGTAATAATGACCCGTCTGGAAGTGAAACATTTCACAATGCGCTTGCTGTATTTTTAACCGTAGTGTTAAACGAGCAGAATTCTGCAGCGAACTGTTAAATAGCAGCGGCTTGTTTTGTCCAGGCCGTCTAGACCGTGAAGATTCCTTTCTGCTAAACAAAACCGGGGCTGTTTACAGACTAATGAAGTTAAGCTCCAATCTTAACTTGATAATCAACACGTTTTCACATATAATAGCTGTTCGATTACTTATTAATCCATTTCCTTTGTGATCGGTTTATTTTTACTGATTTTCTTTTGTTCGATGTACTATAAACAGAGCTGTGACGGAAAAGCGGTTTCAACTTTAGTTGTGTATTTAGAGAAAGTCCCTGATGATGAAGGACACCAATTTAGTGAGTCAACATGAAACTGAAACTAACCTTCCGCTGTGTGTGTGTGTGTGTGTGTGTGTGTGTGTGTGTGTGTGTGTGTGACTTACCGCAGGCATGGAAGAAGCGGTGGTTCGTTTTGCGCAGCGGGCGAATGACGGGAGACCCGGACGTGCTGGAGTACTACAAAAATGACCACGTGAAGAAGCCCATCCGAGTGATCGACCTGAACCTGTGCGAGCAGGTGGACGCTGGGCTCAGCTTCAACAAGAAGGAGCTGGAGCACAGCTTCATCTTCGACATCAAGACCATCGACCGAGTCTTCTACCTGGTGGCCGACACTGAGGAGGAGATGAACAAGTGGGTGCGCAGCATCTGTGACATCTGTGGCTTCAACCCCACCGAGACAGATGGTAAGAAACACACACACACACATGGAGTTGGCTAGAACAGGCTTCCTACAAGGTTTTTGGGTGTGTATGAAGGAATTTGTGCACATTAAGTCTAGAAAGACATAAGACCAGGTACCGATGTTGAACACGAGATGTCCTGGCTCACACTCCATGTCCCAGTTCATCCCGGTGGCGTTCAGTGGGATCGAGGTCAAGCCTCTCTACAGGACCACTGGAGTTCCTCCAAAAACAAACTTGCCGAGCCACGTCTTTATAGAGCTCAGTCACCGTTCCTGAACATTAAAGCACGCAGCAGGTGCAAAAGGGCTTTGTATGCTGTAGCATTAACGCTAACAATAGCATCAGCGTTCAGTGGAACTACAGGGCATGAAAACAGCCCCAAAGCAAAACCCTCCTCCTCCTCCTCCTTCCCGCCTCCTCCTCCTCCTTCCCGCCTCCTCCTCCTCCTTCCCGCCTCCTCCTCCTCCTTCCCGCCTCCTTTTCCAAACTTTGGCTTTGATGCAGTCTGGTATTTTAGGTAGCGTTCCCTGTCGATCTCCAAACCCCAGAACTTGTCTGACAGACATCGAGGTTCTCCAGAGGCCGTGTTTGTACGACTCCAGGGTCTAGTGGTGGCCAATTTTCTGAAGCTCCTAATACATGCTTAATTAATACTTAATTAATTCTTATGCCCGTGTTATTTCCAGAGTTTCTAATACTGTAGTGAGTGATGCAACAGTGTTATTTATTTATTTATTTATTTGTTTGTTTTTATTAATACGCTTTAGCACTTGCGAGCGAGCCTGTCTGGTCTGCTTCTGCACGGCTGAGCTGTTGTTTGCTTCTTAACGCTTCCATTTCACAACAATAGCACTACAGCCGACAGACGAGGATCTCATTTCATGAGCTGACTCGCGGTGAACGCGGCATTCTAGGAAAGTCATTAGACAAGTACTTTTTCGCTGTGTACTGAGTATGTATAACGTTTTAGCCGAGTGACTTTTGAAAACCTGATAGAGGAAAATATTATTGAATAAAGTAGCCATTAATTTACCTTCATACTCCATTTTCACATTATTTATAAGTTCTGTAGCAATTTCGTAGGTTGAAAAATGATTAATAAGGTGTTTTACTCCTTATTATTTTAGTTTTGTTTCCATTTAATTTTATTTTGGTATTAGTTTTGCTGATTATTATTATTATTTTTTTTTGCCTTGTTATAATTTTTTACATTATTTGTTTCACTGATGCATGTCGTTATTAGGGGTGGGATTTACCAGGAGTCACATGATACAATATTATCACGATATCTAGGCGTCGATTCGATTTGTATTGCGATTCTGTATAATTAAAAAATGTTATTTTTTTTAAAGATGTAATTCTAAATTCCACCACACGGAGCGCTGTGCTGCCCACCAGTAGTGATGAGTTAAGAGCCCCCTGTGGGATCATAGAGGAACTGCGACATGTGAAAAAATGTATTGGATTATTTATACATTATTTATCTTATTCATGTATTATTAAAAAATATATATTAAGCTTATATAAATTGAATAAATGTTTTTTGAAGTTGATTCCGGAGTCGGTGTGGCTGCACAAAATTATTGCAATATGTTACTTAATCAAACCCCTCCTCCATAAAATAAAAAATGCATAAAGTTGCTTATGTTAAGAGCTTTTAGGAGGAACGTTAACCAGTTTGCACTGGACAGTAATGACGCTCCATTCTTAAGAACGTTGTGTTCTGTTCATCGCTGGAGGTGTTTAGTGTTCGTCCCTAACCGCCTGCGTCTCGTTGGCTCTTTAAGACGTAATGCGCGACCTGCGTCACTGATGACTCGGGTTGCTCCTGACCACAATGAGCGCGGCATTGTGCGCAAGTGAGTGTGTGTGTAATAAGGTTTCAGGACGGCAGAGCAGGTACGAGGCGCTCAGCTCTACAGCAGCGTCCCAATGACATGTTTGTACAAGTTGAAGACCTTACACGTGTGACTACACACACTCCCGCATCGCACGCGCACACATCCTGGAAAACTGATTTTCGTGTACACACACACACACACACACACACACACACACACATGCATACATACATGGTGTGGCCATGTCCAGGAGATTATAGAAATGATAGTCAGAAATGTGGACAAACCAGACCATCAGGCCAGTGGAGGCGGTTTCACAGCGAGCGTGATGTTTACGATGGTGTCTGATTGGGGTCACGGCACGTTTGGGGTGTGGAAATGAGAATAAAAGAAGAAATAAAGTTGAATGCCGATTATGTTAGTACTGAGAGAGTCAGTGGTGATACAGTGGTTAGGGTTGTGTATGTCGTGGGGTCGAGTCTCAGCTGCTCCAGTGTGCTGCATCATGACTCGCCTTTTAAGGGGTTTAGACCTATACAGTAGCTCTTCAGCCGTGTAACTGGAGAGAGGTACGAATTAAGATTCTTTAAGTTGGATTTCGGTGTTTTGTTAGCGGGAGTATTCTTTTCCCTAGACTGATGCCACTTCGCCTATATCAGAACCTTTTGGATTACAAAAAAAGGTTTATTTAGCATCTTAGTTATCACAATCTTCTAATTATTCTAAGGTTATCATTATTATTACAGGTAGTCCCCGACTTAGGAATTAGTTTCGTTCCAGGAGCACGTTCATAAGTCGGATTTGTTCATAAGTCCGATAAAATGCCTCTTATACGCCTGTGACATGAACATAAACAATGTAAAGTATACCAACCCACTCGACTAAATCTGTGTCCGCTTTCCCCACGCTGCCGTCATGTGGCGTAACCGCGCTTGAGGAAAAGAATCTCACACGTGTCAAATGTAACAGTGTTGTTTCTGCGCCTTTAAATCACAAGCGGAATCCCGGACGCCATTCTGTCTCTGAGCTGTTTTCCACTGTATTGGGCTGCGAACTCAACTTTTGTTGAGGATTTTCCTGAAATTCGGATTATTCACCATCAGGACAGACTGTATATCATCGTGCTCCCAGTTTAAAAATATTGGTATCTGGTTCACTGCAGTGTCTTATTTTCGTATAATACACGCGAGCTGCTTCCGTGATTTGTTCGCATCTATGAATGTTTGTAGAACCGCGGGCCGTTCGTATCTGGGGAAATTCGTAACTTTGAATGTTCGTAAGTCGGGGAGTTACTGTATTATTATTTTTTGTTTTGTAGTCACTTGTATTCTAGTGTTCTTGCCCTCGTCATTCAGAAGAAAAGCAGGATGGATTTTGTGTGCAAGCAAACAGCACCTTTGTTTTTATTATTGTTGGTTGCTTGAACAAATGTGTGTTTGGTCTTTAGGTTCTGTGACGTGCATTTTGATTGGTTTAGTAGGTTGTGTTTTTGGGTGTCTTTCTCTTTCTTTGTCTTTCTAGATTTCTGTCTGTTTACACGTTAGCTGTTTTTCCGCTTTCTGTATCTCTGTCTTGTCTTGGTGTTTACCGGCGGTTGGCATCCACTAGGTTGTTTACCGCCAACTTCTGGTCTTGATGAAACCCATCAAATACTTTCTTCCTTATCCTCTTTCTTTCCTTCTTCTGTGTCCGTCTGCTTGTCTGTCTTGCGATGTTCCTTCCTTCTTTCTTATTTGTCCATTGTTATCGTGCTCATGCTGTCCCCGTGTGCCAACATACAGTACACTTTTAATGCCACTTCATATTTAATGCCATTTTTGTCGTGTAATGACGTGTCCGTGATAAAGCTGTTCTGATATTCTGATGTGTCTGTGACACCACTGTTATATAATTGTGGTAATTGCGATCGGCCCACAGTTTATACAGTAACGGTGCCAGGTCTCGTCCTAGATGCCGCGTTCTTTTCACTGCTTTGTGAAGGCTGAGTGGAACAAGTGGCTTTTCTAGTGGCTTTTCTGATCCTCTAGGTCTTCTCCCCAAAGAGCAAACGCACACACGCACACACACACACACACACACACACACACACACTGATCCCCAGATCTGCGTAGTATTGTTAGCATGCTGGAGTGAGTGGTGGGAAAACGAGCATGAAGAGGGGATTTTCCCGGGACTGGATGAATCAGCAGCTCTGCCTGACAAAACACAGAGAGAGGGAGAGAGAGAGAGAGAGAGAGCAAACAGAGTGCAGTGCTGCAGACTCGGTCAGCCTTGAGAGAATCAGGTTAAAGCTGTGAGTGTGTGTTGGCTGAAAGCTGTGGGGTTTTGTAGAGCGAGACCACAAAGTAAAGCCTCCTCTACTCGGGACGAGGGAACATCTCAGGGAAACGGTATTTCTAATAACATGCCAGAGATGAACACGAGCGCTTGTATTCACCTGGAAAAGACGGCAGTCACAAACATTATCTACATGTCACACACACACACACACACACACACACACACACACACACACACACACAAAGACATTTCTGCATAATTACCATGTGCTGAAATTGGTCTTGAGTCAGAGCTGTTCGTGTGTGTGTGTGTGTGTGTGTGTGTGTGTGTGTGAGAGAGAATGATGTTCTCTCAGGTACATAGATACGTGTGCTGCCCTTCTGAAACATGACTCATGGCAGCTCGGTGACGAACGAGTCAGAGCCATAGCGCTAGTGTGTGTGTGTGTGTGTGTGAGTGAGTGAGAGAGATCTATGTCCAGTATATTAACCATCAACACCATCGAGTACCGGCAGACTGATGATCCGGTCCAAAGTGGTTATTCATTAATATTTTTTTAATATCAGTATATAATAGCACAGCGGGACCTCGGCATACCAGTTTAATCCGGTCTGGAGGCGAGTTCTTAAGGTGAAAATTTCGTAGTGTGAAGCGCATCGTCCCATAGGAAATAATGTAAATGCAGATAATCCGCTCCAGCCACCCAGGAATATGACCAATATTACCAATTTCCAACACTAGAATCATTTCTTTGCATGTAAAAACAATCAAACACATTTAGAAAAGACATGTAATTGTGTATAAAATGTAAAATATGAAATAAATAGACATTAAACCTCACTTAACCTTAATTTATCCACCCATTTCGCTTGCATATGATCATACCCGGCTCTGATTGGCTATGATTGATCTGAGTGTGTTGTGGGCGTATGCCATCACTTTCCCCCCAAGTCAGTACCTCCTACCCTACATCTGTGCTCTAGACGCCCGGCCGCATGTGAAAATGAAACCAAATCTATGAATTTTACTGTAGGCACCGGCCACTTCTTCTTGCATCGTTCTCCGAGCCGGTGCTCGTCAGCTTTGCGTGACAATTAATTTATTTTTGTCTCTGGACGTAGTGTTCGATGGAATTCCACCATCTTTCGACGTCGGCCATCTTTGTTTGCGTCACACGTGCTGCCTCTGGCGGATGATGCCTGTAATATCTGAACTATGAAATCATATTTACTATCGGTCTATTTCGAGACTGTCTTCATCACAGCTCCAGTGAACCTAAACGTTCTATAACCATTAAATATTGCCTACTTCATTTTTACCCACCCTGTATAATATATTTTAGTCTGCGGCTGCATTCGAGCCCTGAAACTGATCTGTGTGTATATATTTGTTTGTGTATGTTTGTAGACTCGGCGAAAGCGTCTCACCAGGCTGCAATGTCTGGAAGTTTGGTGGTGGACGTACCTCCTCGATCTGGGCTGATGGGATCCTCTGCACTACCCAGCGTGCCCCCTCCGTACCAGCCAGTCAGCGTTGGACACCTGGACTCCTCCTCCAGCCTGGAGGACACCCAGGACTACCTGCTGCTGCTCCACTGTGAGAGCAAGAAACCCGAGCCCAGCAGGTGAGACGAGGGAGGGAGGGAGGAGATGCTATAACACACTGATGGATGGATTTGTGAGAAATAAAAGTCCGCTTTTGACCTCGTGTAGTTATGTTGGAGTAATGTCGTGTAACCTGTAAACACTTTGCATACTTGGAATACTGATGATGGATGATCATTAATAATAATAACTGTAGCACAGATCTTGTCATGTTTAGTGTTGCTTGGTCTATTGGTACAAACAAAACACTACAATACTAAAACTTCTATCGTCTGTTCAAAAATGCTGAGAAAAACGGATCCTCAGTGCTTTATAGTACTGCTGTGAGTCAGGGAGCGTCTAAAAACTGCATGACCCGGGCAACTGTACGAGATTCTACGAAGAACAAAGTTGTCTATGCGTTGTTAAAACACAGTATGGATACAGGATTTATTTACTTTTATTACATGTTATTATTATTATAAATGAGACACATTTTTAAATGCGTGATCACATATATACATTAAGTTCCCTACATATGAACAAGTTCAGTTCCACGAGCTTGTTCGTAAGTCCAATTTTCTTTGTAAGTCCAAACACTATTGTCTAAGTACTAGGGTACTAACACAGTTGGTTATACACAGTATATTACTTTACGGTGTTCTTTAGAATCGTGTAGAGGATGCGCGCTGCACGCACGTGACGGTGTACACCGGACATGTTCATATGTAGGGGAACTTTAAACTTATTGTGCCTCTTAAAGCACTGGAGTGTTCTTAGCCACTGTGGCAAATGTTCTTCAAATAAACAGGAATAAAACTCAACAGAATTAATTTTGATCTTTAGAATGGTTTGAGTCGTCTGATTGATGTCGGATCAGCATTGCCGTGTATTTGTTTGATAGCCGCTGTGTGTGATAACGTCGAGAATGTTCTAGAAGTAGCAGCAGAAGTAGCAGCGCGACCCCTCGAATGTTACAGTCTGATCATCTAAGGATGTCTGCCATATTCTTGAAGCTAACGGAACATGCATTTATCCATCACCTGTCCCCTGCTGTCTGTCTGTGTTCGTCTAGTGCTAATGTGGCTCTGTCTCAAAGTGAGCTGGAGCAGGAATACCTGCTCTTGGAGGAGTGTGAGAGCAGGACTGCTCCCCCTGACAGTCTGTGAGTGCACAGCATCAGGCTGTGTGTGTGTGTGTGTGTGTGTGTGTGTGTGTGTGTGTGTTTGTGTGGAGTGCTGATTGATAGACATAGATATCTATGCATGGACTGATTAACCTTTAACCAATGAAACCAAGGACACGTTTCTACAATCAGATCACATTTTTATACACTTTATATTTGTTTTAAGTTGTAATGCCAAAAAAAAAAAAAGGTTTAAAATGATCATCCATCTACAGTTACAGGATTAAAACAATGAGGATGAATGAAGTTGAGTCAAAAATGGCAACCCTGAGCATAAACTGTCTTAAGATACAAATAAGATGGTTGGAATTTTAAAAAAGTCTTTCAAATTCTCGAATATTCGGTTCTCGAATATTCGGTTGTCTTGGTTCCTTCTCATGCTTACAGTAACTTTTTAAAAAACTAAAATCGTTAGCTACACTTCCAGGCAGCTGTATGCATGGTTGACTTACTAACTCTGCAAGTCCTGACCAGCTAATCATTCCAGAACTAATAAAGAATTAGAACAATGTAAGAACGCTTGGCGGTGTTTTTGATGCTAATAAAAAAAACTCCAACGAATATGAACTTTTGCCTTCCTGTGTTATTGTTTTAATCCGGGAACGCGAAATTTAACCACCAGTCACATTCTCTGTTTCTCAGACACGACTGCTCGAAGTCTACCTCCTCGGAGCCGGACTGCAACGACAACCTCCCGTCTCACCGCACGCCGACTTCTTCCACCTCCACAGCTAAGCATGCGTCTGTCAACGGCTTCTTCTCTTCCCAACACGCCCCACTGTACGACTCGCCTCCAGCGCGGGGGGCGAGCGTGTCGATGGAAGCGCAGGCTCTGTACCAACTTCCCCGCAGCCGGTCTCAGGACACCGTGCTGCTACCGAAAAGCGCGACCTTGCCGAGCACCGGCGACCCGGACGCCGCAGACGTCTACGTCTTCAACACGCCCGCGCGGAAGCC
>JAQQZS010000038.1:1755792-1772427 GCA_030068045.1 Platyallabes tihoni
GGGGGGGGAGTTAGTCCAAGTACTGGAGAATCAGATGCGTCTTGAGTCGTCGTTTAAAGATAGTGTGTTGAATTAAGAACACTCCAAATCTATGTCTAGCACAGACACATATCACATTCAACTTACAAGTAAATGCATCCTTCCAAGAAAACCACATAATCCTGACCAATCTCCAATTCGCTATATAGGTCTGAATCTTGCTCATTTATTTAACCTTTGTTTAAATACAACAGGACTGTCATGGTTGCATTCAGAGTTTAAAATGTTGATAGTTTTGCTGTGACATTTTGCTTTAGATATTATTGTTCAATTGTTGTCTTCTCAGGTTTGAGCAGAAGGATTTACATAAAATAACCTGCAAAACACTAGAAATTAAATGTATTTTTAATAGAAAATCCTCTTGAGGTTAGGCCTAGGAGTGTAATATGAAAATGAATGTAAAGCCAGTGGTGAAAGTCAGTACCGAATCGCTGATTGATTTGGACTTTACTGTATTGCATTTATGTGCTTAATTGTTAAATGAACATTTAAGCAAAGAGAAGAAAAGTGGTGCATGCTTCCATCAAGAATTTCTGAACAATTAATTTCGAGACTATCTGGATTACCCACTAGTGGCGCATTACTGCGGGTGCTCTTTATGTGTCATGACTTTTAAGTTGACATGGGTGGTTGGGGTTTCATGTTTCACAGTACTTTCACAGGTGTGTTTAGTTTAGTTTCCTAATTAGTAATAATATTTAAGCCAGAGTATTTTCCACAGTCCTTTCTTTTCAATATATTTCAATCATGTCAAAAGTCTGCACTTATGTCATGTATGCAACCTAAATTTGTGACTTTAACAATAAAATTTTTTATTTTAAATAAAGTCTGTCTTTGGAAAAGTTATATGTTATACAAATGAAGTCAACTTCGAGAAAAAGGTAATTGTTCCCGAAAACAATACAGAATAAATTTTTGGTGGAAAAAATAAATAATCAAACACAACATAATACATGGTAGAAATACATTGTGCATGTTAAGTAACATCACGTGATTATAACCTGGAAATGTCTGTAAATTATAAATTTACAGTTAATACACAAATACTAAAATACTTTGATAAATAAAATAGACTAGACTAGAGCTCCTGTATTTGTTAACCAAATTAACAAGAGTTATGTATGTGCATTAAATTAACCCCATAAAATAACAGACCTTTTAATTAAAATATTACAAAGAAAATGTTTTGCTGTTAAATTGTATTTTCTTTTAAATATATATATATATATATATATCCCCCCCCCCACCCCACCCAGAGTTTAAACACTCGGTTAAGGTATACAGTGTGTTAATAATTACATTAGACAAGCACAGTCTACTTTCACTGCATAAAAGCAATACAAAATGATTCATATGTAGGTATAAATAGGCATATATTAATTACATTCATTTAAATAAATAACTGTTTTTTTGTTTTTGTTTTTGATTAGAGCTGCACAAATTGGTAAAGTGAGACTACAATATTAAGCAAAAGGCAAATCAAGAAAAATTCTGCACTATGAGGTAAGGTACTTGGTGCAGCTGCAGCTGATAGAGATCTAAAGCAGGTGGCAACATTTCCCACTGAATCCACAGCAACCAGATGCAACTCCTTGGAACAGCAGGATGCGTTGTAGACTACCATAGTGACAATCGTGCCTGTGTCCCTTATCATACTGGTAGTGGTGATCTGGCCATTTCCCTTGAGAACTTTCAAACTTGGGATACCTGATCCATATCCAGCAGTCACGTTGGCAGTGAGGGACCATGAGGAGAGGCTGCAGCTTCCAGAACAGTTAGTAATTATTTGAAGCACCTTACATTCTGGAGCGACGTACACTGGCACCTTAAAAAAAAAGAAGAAATTTTGAGATGCTAGAGAAAATGTCTTTAATGATTATAATGTGTGGCAGCATGTGAAACCCTACACATGAAGTTTTGACCATGTGATCCATGCAAATATTTGAATGTAAACCTAAAGTTTTTTTTATTATTATTAATAAAGCATTGCAATTTTAAAATATATAAATGAATTGATTAGGCTTAGGTCAATTTTGTTATGGCACGGACTATTCCAAAAATGCCATGAAATTCATGATCAGTTTATCAGTGGTAAGAAGGTGTATATTGTAATGGATAGTTTTGAAATCTAAAAATCCTGTTGTAATTACCACATCAATAATATCCAGACGCAGCACAGCGTAGTTGAAGTCGCTTCCGTCTGCTGCTTCAGCAAAGATTGTCATAACGGCTTCAGTTCCAGAAGAAGCATTAATAGGAGGAATCACAGTTACCGTTTCATTTGCGCTTAAACCATTCTTAAGAGTTATGGATTGGTTACGAAAAATGACAAAATTTTGATCATTGGTGACACTGATCTTAAAGTTTCCTTCAAAGCTGTTGGCTCTAACATTGAAGGGCAGACTGAAAGGTACACCTGGTTCCAAGTGTTCAAAAGGTTGAGCCTGAGGGTAAGTAGAAAGAGAGTTATTTTTATTCTTAAAGGAATCAAATTGGTAAATTTTTAGCTCATTGCCAAAGTGTAACATGTTATTTTTTTTTTAATCAGAAAATAACATGTCCATCTGTATGTTTATTTATTAAAATGAATCATGCTGTAATCATGTTTTTATTAACACTAAAATATGAAAAACATTTTTATTAATAATAATATAATTGAATTTCAATCAAACTTACTGCAACGATCACATCTGATATTTGGAACCAAGATGGTGACTGTCTCTGATAGTTCAAGATGACATCAGCTACGAAACTGGCCTCTCCATTCACAGCTACAGAAAACTGTCCTGCTGGGATGCTGTTGAAGGACACCATATACTGCCCGTTACCTATTGCTTCTAGTGTCCCTTTAAAAGAATCTGGACTTGATGATTTCGTTAGATACACCTCTGTAGCTTTAACGTTATTGCTTCCACCAAGCAAGGACAGCAACATGTTGATACTGGTATCTATATGAAGGGAAGACACAGCAAGCTTTTTGAAATAGCACAATTTATGCAGAATAATTAAAACTGCTTACAAATAAAATAAAAAATAAAAACTTGTATAGGATAAATTGATTTTAAAATATAACAATAATAAATACATTGTAGCTATATAATAATTAATGAATGTTAGTATAGACAGCACAGAATGTTGAAAACTTTAAAATATTAGCAAATTAGATAATAAAAAACTGAAGACCAGAATAAATTAGAACAGGTTAGAAAGATTAGGCACACCCAGTTTGTAAGAAGTCTGTGGTTGTGGCAGTGAGACCATAATAATTTTCTAGTGATATAGCCAGTTAGTTCTACTGTACATATTGGTTGCACAGTTTTGGTTAAATTTTCAAGTCTTATAAGGCTTCAAAGGAAATAAATGAAGTAGAATGTAGGAAACTTAGAGTTTCTAATTATAACTGCTTAGACTTTGTTTTTTGTTTAGTCAATAAGTTGTGTCTGACTCTTTGTGACCTCATGGACCATAGGGTGCCAAGCCTTGATGCTGTTCATGGGGTTTTCTTGGCAATGATACTAGAGTGAGTTGCGGCATTTCCTTCTCCCGAAGTCCACCTATGGGCAATTTAAAACGCCAATTAGCCTAATCTGCATGTTTTTGGAATGTGGGAGGAATCTGGAGAACCCAGAGCAAACCCATCACGGGGAGAACATGAAAACTCCATGCACACAGTCCCCGAGGCAGGGATTGAACCCAGGACTTGAAGGTGCAAGGAGACCGAGCTAACCACTAAGCCACCGTACCGTGCCACGTCTGCTTAGACTTAATTATCACTTAAAAAAGGTTATTTACTTACTCGATACGGGCCTTCTGTTTAATTCTGTATAACTTGTATGAAGCCCTTGATAAATTTCTACAAAGTTGAAAAGGAAGTTGATGATGCTTTGACCTGGATTGAGAATAAAAATAGCAGTTAACAAACTTCATGATTTCTTCCATTTATTTATTCACAGCTTCATAGGAAGATTCCACAAAGTGAGCTGATGTTACCAGTAACTTTGATGCTGTAGGGCTGTGTTGAGTTTATATTAAAGTGCCAGAGTCCAGCCTGGTCCTTTTCATTTGGTTGAACAACGAAAAGATTGCCAAAGATCTGAGTAGGCCACAAGCTTGTGTTGCCGAGTGCTGTGGAGTTCTGTGACACTCCTTGGTAAAACAATCAAATAAGCAAACAAAAAAAAAAAACATTATCATAAAGTTATGCATGATACTGTGTAACATTGCCATTACATATATTTCGTTTGACATTACATTGCATAATTTGGGTTCATTTCCCCATTAACACACCTGTGGGACTGGTGATGGTGTAATTTAGAGATTTGCCAGTGATGTAGATTGTCAGACTTTGCACAGAAAAATCCACAAAGACTGAGAAGATTTCATCTTTTGATGGATCTATTACAGCCTGAAATAGAGTGACCTGAAGAAGCGAAAAGTGTTGCTTATTACTCAATGCTAATCTAAATTAGTTTAGTCCAATAAATTAGTTTTTCTCCTTACTATAATATGGAACAGATCATGCAAGTTTTTGAAAGTTCTTTAGAAGACAGTTTTTATAAACCATCAGAACATCAACACAATGTGATATTCCAATTCTTACATTATATTTGCATTTAGGCATTAATCCAGAGCTTATCCAGAGCGACTTACTTTTTTTTTTTTTTTATGTCATTACACATCTGAGCAGTTGAGGGTTAAGGGCCTTGCTCAAGGGCCCAACAGTGGCAACTTGGTGGTTGTGGGGTTTGAACCTGGGATCTTCCGAACCGTAGTCCAATGCCTTAACCACTGAGCTACCCCTGGCAGGTGTATGCATTACACTGCACAGACACAATTTTCAATGGACTCTGATATGCCAGTCAAAACAGATTGTCTTATCATCAGTAAGCAAAATACATTTCCCATTTATACAATCTAATTTATACAAAGCACAGTGGATGATTGTATTAAACATTGTATCACCTAGTTTGACTAACAAATAACAAAACAGCATAACATGTCTTCCTCTGCATGACTTTATGCCCCGTAGATTTCTGTCGTGGAGTGGCTTGATTTGCCAACTGCCCCTGGTATGGATATTCATGAGGGAAGGGATATCTAAACAGACTGTTTTTTTGAAGACTTTTTTTATTTAATTGTTTGAATAGTTTTACCTAAATCAGTGATTTTGTCCAAATGAGTATTACAGTATATTGTAATGCAAATTTGACCAAGACTTATTGTACTTACTAGTTGGCATATAACTGCTGATCAAGAAAAACATCATTTGGTAACTTTTGTGAGCATCCAAAATATACCTCTATAAAAAAAACACATATTTGTTTTTTGTCATATTCGTATTTCAAATAAATGTGGCTTTATGTATTTATTTATTTCTTTGTTTCTTGACAATTATTAAGTCAAGGAAAGTGAGGAATGATATATGGAAACTTCACTAACAGAAAAAAATCACAAACTAAAAAAGTTATTTTCAAGTATTTCAATAAGTGTCAGGGAAAAAATGCACTGATAAAAGAAGTATTTTATGGTGATAGTTATGAATAATTTTTGTTTTATCAGGTTTATTTTGGGGCATTTGATATGTGATAATGTTGTGTGAACTGGCTTTACAATTTTGTAAGCTACACTTTTAAGAGAGTTTTAAGCTACAGTTTTAAGAGAGATATTGTCATTTTGCAAAATACATTTAAGCAAGTGAGCAACTGTATATGTAATAAGAGGGGCAGTGGAAACATGGATTCTTTCTTTAATTTTCAGTAAGATATAAGTCCTTTTTTGGGCCAGTTTATGTCATGTTATAATCTGACAAAAATGTAACCAAATGAGGTAACATGATTTAAAAGTTAAAAGCTTAAATTACCATTGTATAGCTTGAGGTAACAGCTTGGATGTTTGATTGTGTTATGCTGTTGACATCAACGACGTAGCCCCCAGAAGCCTGAGCCAAATCCTGGTAAAGCGTTGCATTTAAAAGCTGAGGAGACTGTTGACCAGGGACTGTTGACCAGGACAAGAAACGCTTCGTGCGACTCAGAGAGCTAGTGAAGCCACTTAGCATAAAGGTAACCTTCATAATGAGAAAAGTAAAGGGTTTAATAAATGTTTTGCTCATTTTCTCCCTTCATTTTTATATTTATGTATCAAAATATACCCAGGATGAATAATACTGTACATTATCAGGAAAGTTATGTTGTAAACTTTGAGGATTTCTAAATAATGCTTTCAGCAGTTGGCTTGCGTGGTTATGATTAGCATATCATTATGGTTAGCATGTACTCACTACAGACTTTGTTTTCTCAATCAGTGCTTTCACAGAGTTCGTCAACCATTTATCTTTTGCATCAGCATCTGTGAAAACATAAATCTCGGTCTGTGGTGGACATCCAGTGAGAGCAAGCTGGAAAACAAAAATTAAATGATTATTACTTGTATTCTTATATGGTTAAATCAATGAACAACTGACTGAGTGACTAATAGTGTTGGGTGTAATGCGTTACAAAGTAACTCGTTAGAGTACTTGGATTACTTTTTTGATGTAGTGATGATGGTAGAATAATTATAAAGGTCTTGACTAAACCAACATGCATGAGGAATCACAAAGGAATTTTTATTTTCTGCAATGGAAAAGTACTCGAACTAGTTACTTTTATCAGAAGGTAACACTGTAATGTAACTGATTACTTTTTAAAGACAGTAATTTTGTAATCTAATTAGTTACTTTAAAAAGTAAAGTCCCCCAACAGTGGTAACTAACAAGTACGCCCTTTAATAAAAATCTATCCCTTAAAGTCTTAAACTTCTCAATAAATTATCATTGAAAAGTTTATTTAATCAGTAATTCAATTCAAAAAGTAAAACTCATATATTATATAGATTCATTACCCACAGAATAATATATTTCAAGTGTTTATTTCTTTAAAAAATGTTGATGACTATGGGTTACAGCTAATGGCAAAAAAAAAAGAATATTACTTAAGAACAAAAAAATAGTAGTAATTTTTCTTTTAAAGAGAAAGTAACAGACATCTTACAACTACATCAGCTTAAAAATATTTTTTTCAAAAAGAGTAAAAGAAAAAATAGCATTTTGTGACCCACTAGTAATAGTGGGTTGAGGTAGTGCAAGTTAATGGCATGGTAGATTAATAAACAGTAAACATTTCTTGTAGTAGCAGAGACAGTGGGTTATACTCTATTTAAATATACAATGGGAGTTCAAGTCAGACCAGGACCTGTGATGAACTTTCGGCTGAATGAAGGCGACATTTCAAAATCAACAGATAACTTGTCTCCAATGTTCAGAAGCGACACATCTCTACACACAATTGTACACACACTCATTCACCAACACCACTTGCACATTACAAGAACTCAGCTGGGAGTTATTGCCACATCCCCCGTACAGTCCTGACCTCACTCCAAGCCATTTCTACTGTACATATTTGGGCCAATAGAAAAGTTCCTGGGAGGCCGGCGTTTCAGATATGAATCAGACCATCAGGCTCCAGCGAACTGAGAAAATTTTCTACTTTGATGAAGATGATTTTTACTCTCCTTATTCTACACAATCATGTGTTGGTTTGACTTGAACACCCCTCATACTTTTCGAAATGCAGAAGGTTAGTGAATTAATATTTCATACCTCAAGTCCTGAGAGACACATTTCACTATCATCTTCTCCGCCATAAGGTACAAGTGCATTGATTTTGTTTGTAAACACTTGAGGATCACTTGTTCTTATAAGCGGGCCATAACCTAAATAAGTGTAAGTATAGAGGAAGTTTGTTAATTTATAGCCTAAGTAAAGCAACATTCAACCTGAATTGTTTTAAGATACTTTACAAGGTCCTTCATCTGTTGAATAAATTTGTAAACCGCACATACAGTTTTCTTGTTATTTTAGTGATTCTACACAACTGTTAAATTTTCAAATTTGGTGATTTTGCTTTTTTTTTTATTAATTAATTTATTTATTTATTTTTATAATTTTGACTTTATAACAGCAGCTTCAACAGTAGTTGAGTGTGTTAATGTAGTCATTGTAAAATGTTATCTAATGCAGATTCTCTATATAATCTAAGACTAATTGTTAATGGATTCTACAAACAGGTGCAAGGATCATTTTGTTTGCTACCATGTACCCTCCTGTTACTAGTTAATTCCTTTTTTTTTTTTTTTTAAATGTTCAAAACTCTTGTATTGGCCACTCCCAAAGTTTTTTCCCAGTGCTTTTATTTTAATTACACTTTTTTCAGCCTAATAGTGGCTTCCTTCACTTTCACAGATATCTCTTCGGACCTCATAAGTTCAAGTAAAGATCAACCAAATGCAATTGGAACACTCGAACACCTCCAAGCCTTTTATCTGAGTAGTCATGGAACAATAATGGAACAGGCCACACCTGGCCATTTGTTCCATTATTTATGAACCTCCAAAATGTGTGTGTGTGTGTGTGTGCGTGTGTATGGAAATAGCTGTAATTACTTAAAGGTTAATGCCAGACTTTTGTCAAACCCCGTGAATTAAAGCTGAAAGTCTTGACTTTGATCACATCTTGATACCCCTGTCTGACCTATGCAGTTTGACTTATGTTGAGATGCTGTGTTATACCCCTATCTCACCCACGTGGGGTCAGCGTGGTTTCCGGCGGCAGCCGTAAGTACGGTTCATCGTGATTCACCGCGAGTTTTGGCGTAGTGACTACATTTTCCAAACATGTTTAATTTTTTCTCGCGGAATCTTGAGGACCCTGCGGAGCATCAGGCAGTCACTCGCGGTGCCTAACACGACGTCTCTCAAACCACATACTGTAGGTGAGGGAGGAGTATTAGGCACTGTGAGTGACTGCCTGACATCCCGCAAGGCTCTGCAGGGACTAAAAGCTTCCGCGAGGACAGACAAAAAATGAAACGTTTAATTTTTTATGTGGAAAGAATGAAACGTAGTCACTACGTCAAAACCTGCGGTGAATCGCATTGAACAGTACTTACGTCTGACCAAGCAAAACTGCGCTGACCCCGCGTAGGTGAGACAGGAGTATAAGTGTTTAATTCAATGTGGCACAAAATGCAAAACAAACAAACAAAAAAAAACAGCATTGTTTCAATATTTATGAAACTGTCTGCATATTGCTAAAATTTTTGGACAATGAAAGAAGAACAAAGAAATTAACATGTTCTGTCAACAAAATAGTACAAACAGTACAAAAAAGTGTAAATTTCTTTCAATTAATTTCTAAAATACAGTAATGAGAGTTTGTGATCTTAAAATCGATATATGCAGTATAGAAAACAAATGCAGCCTTGTGCAATTTTAATGACTGTCTTCTAATTTTTTTTTTTTTTTTTGAGAAATGCATCTATTATTTTTCAAACTTTCAGTATGATGCGAGAAATGTTTCAATGTCACTGAGATAAACTGTAATTTGGATGTAATCACATATGTATGTCATGTTATAGCAATATGGCAAACTATTTACAATTAATGTCTAATAAACAAGCAGTGATCCAGGAATTAGACTTACCAGGGTCATTGAATGGAACCAAGATGTATTCTAATGGTTTAATTGTAGAGCTTGTTTTGCTATCAATGATAGCAGAAGTCACTTTTCTGAGTCTTGCAACATTGTTAGACATGCTGCTAGTGGTGTCAATAACAAAACACAGCACTGCTGTCTGCCCAAGTCCCAAAAGTCTGGAAAAAAAAAATAGACGATACCCTTTTAGTCAAACCCTATTATTTTCTAGCCGGGCTTGGGACTGGCACTAGTTAAGGGTCTCGTCTAAGGACCCAACATTGGTGACCCAGGGTTGGCAGGGCTTGAACCCCCGTTTCTCTAATCAGCAACCCAGAGCCACAACCGCCTGAGCCACCACTGTCCCACAAGGTCCTGTTTGTCAATGACAAGTGGAAGACATAATTTTCCAAGATTAAGTAAGCAAATACCTATCAGTGTGCATGTGTGCTATAATGTATACCATTACTACATTCTATTCTATAGTAAGAGACTTCCTTTTGTACCTAAGAAACTCAGAATCTCCAGTTTGTTTTCGAATGTAGTTGAGGAGATCTATGGTAGCATCAGTGGCTACTGATGCTGCTATTTCATGTAGATAACCGTGGCTGGAGCTTGTATTGTCCTTATTTATGTCGCCTTGCCCCCAGCTTGATACATCATCATCTCCTCCATGACTGCACTTTCCTTTACGTGAAATAAAGATGTAAAAAAATATTTGTTTGTCAAAGTGGACAAGATTAGTATATGAATAATAATAGTATTTCTTTATTTACCTGACTTATCTGTTTAACATTTTAAAGACTTTACCCTTTGGTTTGGTCTCGCCATAGTATCCTGATGTTAGTTTCTGCTGTTTAATGACCACCTCCAAGATGTTTCCTTGGCAAATGTCAAAATAACAACTACTGCATGTATCTGAATCTGAAAAACACAGAAAAGAAACTTTTTGTAGGAAATTAAATCTCTCTCAGCTTTGCTTTCATTTCAACATCATCTACTATATTTCTCAAGAACAGTTTAGATCTTTTTTCAGATAACAGGCCAGTATGCTCACTGATGTGATGTGGGGAACATTTTAGATGTAGCCAGATGAGACAAGATCTCTAATTTATGTTCTTTTTTTTATTCATAGTGTTGAAAAAATGTTTGTTTTATGTTCACTGCTTTAACAATGTCATGTAACCAGGTAAACTTTAAGAGGGTCTGTTTTTTTACACAAATGTCTTAGGCATATGCTTGTTATTTAACTGACACATACCAACACATAGAGCCATACACTCACTGTATCTTACACTTACCTTTACCGTTTTGTCTGTACATTGATCAGAACTTGCTCTTTCAATATAATTTAATTTTATACCAGTCTCAGAAATTGTGTCCATATGTTTGTGTATCTGTCCAGCCAGATTGCATCAGAGTTTAACCAAATTTGTCAATACTTAGTTATTTGCCTGAAGTTAAACCTGTGCCATTTACATTTAGCAGACGCTCTTATCCAGAGCGACTTACATTTTTACTTTTTTTTAAATCTCATTATACATCTGAGCAGTTGAGGGTCAAGGGCCTTGCTCAAGGGCCCAACAGTGGCAACTTGGTGGTTGTGGGGTTTGAACCTGGGATCTTCCGAACCGTAGTCCAATGCCTTAACCACTGAGCTACTCCTGGCCCCATGATGCCCCTGACTCCTGCCATAAATGAAATCAAAATGTTTAGTTGAAGTGAAGTTATGAGCATGTTTATGCCAGTTATGTAAATGTAAAGCTGATCAAATTAACTATTTCTACAAACTCCTTTCCCACCAATGACCGGTACTACAGCTGGTAATAAATAAAAGAAGCATTAATTCACAAACTCAATGACAGATGTTAAGTATTCTGTTCATACACCAGTTTTAGAATATAACAAAGTACAAGTACTTGTACAAGTACCTTTGTTTGGTTAGTCGAATAGAATTTTCATGTATCTGTCCTCGACTTCTTTGTTTATATTTCTGTCAATTTTTACTTTAGTCATTTAAATTTCCTAAATAAAAATGTATCGGAGAAGAAATTTATCAGACTGCAAGGAAGCTTGTTTGGTAAATCAATTCACAGATTTATGTACCAGTTGCTGTCTTTTGCCTTTAATTTGACAACTGAACTGGCAACAGATGACAACCTTGACTAAAATGTATTAATGGGATGAAAGATTCTTCCTAACACATGAGGTGCTTCTTATGCCTACCAAAAGTCACTAAAATATGGCCATTCCAAAACCCTCATTCGGACCTGAAAAAGCACATGGAGGTAAGTTAAATTAATTGACTGAATTGATTGAATCCACAATATTATTTAGTGAAATCAAAGCTTTAGGGTTAGTTAGTTATCTTAACAAAGATATTTGGCCAAACCTGTTAATTACAGAATTCAGATCTTTCAATCAAGCCCCTTATGCTCAGTGGAGGACAATATTAATGCTTCAGTGTACCAAGACATCTTGGACAATGCTACACTTCCAACTTTGTGGCAACAGTTTGGGGAGGACCCTTTTCTATTCCAACATGACTGTGTCCCAGTGCACAAAGCAAGGACTATAAAGACATGGTTGATGAGTTCGGTGTGGAAGAATTTGACTGGTCCGGACACAGAGCCCTGACCCCATCCCTATCGAGTACCTTTGGGATGAACTGGAATGGAGATTGTGAACCAGGCCTTCTCATCCAACATCAGTGCCTGACCTCATAAATGCTCTACAAATGAATGGGCATGAATTCCATAACATCTTATGGAGCATCTTCCAAGAAGAAAGGAAACTTTTGTAGGTGCAAACAGGGGAAAACTCCATAGTAAAGTGTATGTAAATGGATACAATGTCATTGCAGGTTTGGCCAAATACATTTGTCCATATAGTGTATCATATGTCTGCACATATACCTGGCTAACATGATGGCCAGGCTAAAATATGATAGCTAATGTCACTGATTAGTCTGCAACACAGAGTGACCTGCTTCCTTCATGGCTTCATGACTGTGGGAGGGACCAAGGGACCAAGTCTAGCAAAATTTATTATTCATAGTGTTAAAACCAAATTTATTTCATGAGCATGACAGTGGATGAAGAGCTCATTGGGTGAGTGGGATTTCATTAAAGTCTGCTCTCCACTACGCTGTCCGTTCATGCAGCCTGTTCCATCATATGTCTGACAAATAGGTTTATTTGTAGGGCTGTAGTTTCCAAAGCCTGCCATCACAACTGATGTTAAAGCTTTTGCCTTTCTATCATTAAAAAATAGTAGAGAAACTGTTTACACACACTGCCTTTTCCTTTTCAATTAAAATATCTGGCAAATTTGGAAATGCCAAATGTAAATGCCAAATGCTCACATGAAATGGAAATGTGTGTCATCTGATGCGTCATCCATTTCTACTGAAACGAAAGGAAATACATTTTTTTTAATCAGTCTCATTCTGCACATTCTGTTTGGCATTTGACATACCTCTGAAGACTGTTTATGATCACAGTTGCTCTGAAAGGGTCAAACTCCACAATTGCTTGTACCATCTCCAAAAAAATCCCTCTGTTTGAGCTCTCAGCAGCCTCAGTGTGCCCCCTCAATGATTGTTTTTGCCAAAATGCCTAAATGTTACAAGGTACAAAGCTGCAACAAGGAGCCTCACGAAAATACCACAGTTCCTTTTCACCTGTTCATTGAGCATCTTTGTGCTAATGCTTCCTGAGTAATCCAGAAACTTGTCAATCCTGACATATATCTGGAAAGGTTCAATTTCACACCACAATCCATATGACTTTTTGATTTCCAGGGTCTCTCAATTGCTCGTTACATGTCATCAGGTTCATTAAATCCAGTGGTGGCCCAAGAATTGCTCGGTAAGCATGGATCCTTGTCAAAGACACAGACAGCTAAATACAAGCTGAAGTTTAGCATTCATAGTCAGCCACTCATTCGATGTCATGGTATGAATCTTCCCATTTCCTTCTCTCCATGTGCAGCTCTAGTTTCACCATTATCATGTTGTCAGATTAAATTTTAATTTTGTCCATTGTTTGAATAATAATGTAGATCTCCACCCTTGCACTTGTTAATGTTCCTAAAGTGAATTACAATTACAATAACATGCTATTATGATTTCAGTGATGTGAAGCCAAAGGTCATCTGGGTTTCTTTGGCTCATTGTATAATGATAGCCTCATCTAATTGGTTAGTTGTTTGACCAGACACATATTTAGGTTAAAATATTCAGGTTAAAATAGGAAAGAGATGGCAGTCAGCAACAGAAAAACACATTACCAGAATAAAATTGTCACTTATTCTCTGTAGCACTCATCCTGTACATGGTCGCAAGAACCTGTTTAGCCTCTCCCAAGTTTAGACTTGGGGCAGTAGGTGGGATACACCCCAAAATTACAACTACAGACTGAAAAATGGAAAGGTTCCCTTGGCCTCTGAGAGAAAACACCACCAAGTACACTCTACATTAATGCAGATTTCCTTAGTCATAAACACACAGAAGAGAATTACTAATACAGAATGTCATAGTCGTGTCTGCAAAACTGGTCTGTATAGTCATTTGGTAGTATCATGCTTAATTGAATAATTAAACAACCCTGGGAACTTGATATGGCCTTGAAACAGGGTGTGAGAGTCTTTACTAAAGCGTAATGACTCTGTACTGGTGGGTCATATTGCACCAACACCTTACTTTGACGTTTATGAATGACCTGATTAGATCTGTATGTGCCAGCCTAACCCTAAGTCCAGCCCAAGCTGGTCAAACTTCAAAACTTATCTGTGTTAGGTGTTAATTACTAGCTACCAAATTAGAAGATTTGTTTTTTGTTTTTGTTTTTTAAAGAATTTTTAAGATTTTCTAATTGTCCTGCTGTAATATAATTTTCATTAGATAACTTGTTCAAGATATACAGTAGCATTAGAAGCAGTTATGCAAAACCTGTATTCAACCAGCTTTACCAGTTGCTGCACATTGGCAGCTGCTACACAACATTTTTATGATCATTTTAAATGGATGGTTAACATAACACACAGTGTATATTATAACATATGATAATTACTTCTTTTGTGCACTATATAGACAGTAGTCATTAAAAAAGTCATAAATACTTGTATGTTTCCAATATGTAAGGTGGATCTGAAGAACTAGAACAGGAAAGACGAGTATACAGAGAAAACACGCAGACACCCACACCTTGTTCATTTACCTGCCATGTTGCTAATTAGACTGTCAGGTTGAATCAGACTAGAGTAAGGTGTTGTATGTCCCAGCTCAATCCAGTTGCTATGACTGTAAAAATCCTTAGAGAGAGACACAAATCAGATTCTGTTTAATACATAACAACTCAATTAAATTCCTTTGCAGTAAGTACCTTACTGGCAAAAAAGGACTTTAGATAGTGCAGAATGATAAACAGTTATGAAAGTAAACAACCTATATAATCTCCTGCCACACTAATGCATGTATCCCATTCTTTGACTTGTGCTTGGATACCATAAATGTAGAATGTTTTCCCAGTCGCCTTAGCCATGTTCGGACTGCCTGCTTCATGTCTGAAACTCTGAGCTCCCAGGAACTTTCTACCATGATGGTATCTGAGCACTAATGAAATGCTTAGATAAGTGTCTTAATTGTAGCAGGGGAATATATAAAGGTAGAAATGAAGGGAGTTTTTACTCTCATAACTATGTTGTATGATTCTACACAATAAAAAGTCCTGATTTGACTTGAACAGCCCTTGTATAGTGGTTTAAATAATTGTCACAAAGGGTGACATTTTGAGAGAAGCCAGATTCCCAATGGAACCCAACCTAATCTGTATTTTCTTTTATAACTGTATAGTATACAGTGTTGAGACTAAGAATTAAATATTAATTTGAGACTAAGAATCTTTTCTGAATTTATTATAGTTTTAACCATTGTTAAACATTAAACAAAGACACCTCCTTATGACAGCAATTCAGTGTAACGTCTTTAAGTACTTAAGTACTAAATCGCAGTCTTAGTTACAGTACTAACAGTTTTACTACAATATGGTGCCATACCTGTAAAGTGTGGAAGACTTTACCAAGTGCCGCTCTGGCAGCTTCATAGTTCTCCTTTGAGACATACGTTATAACAGTAGAAATTCCTTTTAGAATAAGATCCTGTCCGGACAAGAATTCCTCGTTGTTAAAATGATAACTTGCAGTAAAGGGATGTTGAACATCGACCAAGGCATTGTATGTGTTCATCTCATTAATGCTTCTTTGAAAATCTTTGGCTGCGTTAGATGAGTAACAAGCTTGTGCTACTGATTCCACTGTCAGTGGGGTTGCCTACAGTTAAAAAAAAAAAAAGAAAAGAAAAAAGGCACATATGGTTTACTATAACATTCCCAAAATTAGAAATAACCTAATATTTCAAAATATATGCCAGTTTTATTTACCGCGACTTTTCCCATTGATTTGCAGACATCAGCTGTTGTCTGTAAAATTGCATTAAGAGTTATGTTCTGATGTGTCTGGGCATTTGGCAACAAAGCCATAAAAGCCAGAGTGTGACTAATGAGGAATATTGTCAAATGTAGACAGATGAGGAACTTGATCGGCTGATTAGTTGTTGTCATTATCAAAACTGTAAAGAAAATAAAAGAAAAATATGTAACTTAAACATTCTCCAGTACACACATAATATGTTTGTGCTTTCTATATATTTCTGTTACTTAATTGTTTACCATAATAAAACATTAAACTGCTTTTCCCTTCTTGAAATTAATCAATTATCATATTTAATTTTATTAAAGACATACCTTAAATCTCTGTTCCTCAGACGACTGTAGTGTGTGTGTTTTGTAGTTGTGAAACCGTCATGTGCTTGTGGTTTAGGCAGTGCAGTAATTATGAGTAAGAAAGGTTTGAATGCCACTCCCACAAGGAAACATGAAAGCATCTCAGTGTGATGAAATATGTTCATTTAACAAACAAATTATTTGAACATATTATATATACAGTCTAGTGATGCGCGGGTCGGGTATTTTTCCAACCCGCGGGTCCCGCTTTTATGAAATTATTTGGCCCGCCCCAGCCCG
>JAQQZS010000038.1:1789991-1804302 GCA_030068045.1 Platyallabes tihoni
GGTCGGGAAGAAAATTATTCTAAGCGGGCAGCGGGAGAACAAAGAGTGATATATAGCGGGAGCGGGCGGGTGCGGGACTAAAAAAACAGTCCCGCGCAGACCTCTAATCTGAGGTTGCTTTATGTGGTCAGGTCTAGGTTCAACAATGTTATGTGGCAATAAAATAAAGTCAGCTGATGACCTGAATGCTCAGGTTATCACATCTATGGAGTTTTTCTTTCCAGATTGAACATGCATATTTCACGATTCAAATATATGAGGCTTAATACCGTATGTACATGGAAACACACATTTTGGTGTCATATGTTGTGATTACATCAATGAATTAGACAGTGAATCTAGACACCCCTTGCTCAAGATGAGAAATGCATTGAAATTCAGGGTCAGAATCGCACATAAATGAGACACACTCCAGTTTTAACCTCTGAATACCGATGTGCATAGTTTCTGCATAAGCATCTGATGTATCATGTCTGGATACAGCATACTATGCAGAGCACTGCATTATTAACCCTTAATCCCCATATGCTGAGCCATACATTAAGCCATACTCGCTTTTTGTTGTACAGGAAATAACACACTGAATGCTTGCATATACTGTAGGTCAGCGTGCCCACTGAAATGCATTCATATTAAAAGAGCACATGAGAAGACAGCGGCTGTCTCTACTGGAGACAGCGACCGGCCCCCGCTGACAGAGACAGCTGCCGTGTGGCTATTTTAGCAAGTGAAGCCAAAGCACATTACTCTGTGTCAGTGTGAATATTTATATATTTAATGAACCCTGACCTGTGTCTCAGCCACCATGTATTCATCAGGCTTCAAGTGGACAGTGAAGGCCTCGCGGATTTCCCTCTGTCCATCATACAGGACCTGGACCTCCACCACATGCTCCGTCTCCCCTTCTTTAAACTCCACATCTACAAACACAGGCAGCCATAAACATGATATACGGCCTATGAAAACAAAATGCGCTCCAGATCAGGTGTTAAAGCCAGTTCTTGAAGAGACCAGACTTTCTAGATTTATAGCTTTAGAGTCTGTGTTTGTAATGGTATCTGCTGACCTTGAGACAGTGGGTTGTAGTCCTCTCCTGAGGTGGCAGAGCCGTCTTTGGTGTGGACTCTGACCACTGAGACCTTTGAGGTGTCACCCAGGCGTACAATAGGGATCCTCACCACAGCGATTTCTCCGGGAACCTGAGGCTCCTGGACGCTGTATTTAACCTCAGAGAATCTTATGATAGACTCTGGAACATAGACGCACAAAATGGTTGTGTTTGATTATGATCATTATCGTTTGTCATATATATGGTTAGTCTTTGTATTTGTCAGACCATGGTGAATAGAAAAAAAAACATATTATATATATTTTTAAAATCATTGACGACAGAACTATCAGCTTTTTCAATGTTACTACAGTATAATTGTGCTATCACTTGTCTATACCTATTGTTCATTTTTTTGTTTTTTTTTCTCAAAGTGTACAAAAGTGTACAGGTTTATTTTAAACAATGCAATCTTTTATTTTAATAGAGCACCAACAATCAAAGGGTCAGCTAAACACTTATAACCATGAATGAATTTTTATGAAGTTCTATAATGATTTGCCATTCCACAATGTTATTTATCCATAATTTCACTGGCTACTTTTGAGAAATAGATATCAATAATGCCTTTCCTGAGTAGTCCTACGTCCCAGTGCTCTTAGTATGCTTCACACTATCTGTTGTCACCCTGCTTTGTGGCTATGTCTACTGTTGATGGAGTGGTAGTGAACTCACTGTCTTTCTTGTCAGTGATGGTGATCAGAGTTTCCTTCTGCTCGCCCAGTGCAGCTCCATATTTTGACTTGCTTTTGGGCGTTCCCAGAACTAGCCTCAACTCTTCATCATCCTCATGAATGGAATCGTCCAACAAAGTCACCACGCATGGCTTCTCATTCTCACCTACAAATGGACACACATGAGCACACATGTAGAAGAACAAACTGTGCGCAAGCTTTCAGGGCTTGGTAAAGGAGCTAGATAGATATACTGTAGATGTAAATAGATATTTATTCATCCATTTGTCTATCCATTTATTTTATCAAACAATTTATCCAGGACTGAAAGGTGGTGGATCTGTAGAGCGTCCAATGAAATGTGGGAACCGGTTTACTGCAAGGAATCGTGTAGTAATAAATGAATTAATGAATGAATGTAATCAGAGACTTGCTGACCTGGCAGGAAGGTGATGATGGATGCATCAGTGTTGGGACGCTCATTGTAATCCATCATGACCTGGGCAGATCCTTGGCGAGTGTAGCAGCGGACAGTGGATTTCTGGCTAATGTCACCACTGCGGTACACCATGGCCCTCACCTGTCCATCAGCTTCATCCACCTTATACTCTGCATCTTTAAACTGCATTCTGGGAACTGTTACAAAAACCACAAAACATCTGAGCTCTTATTTAAGGCTTAGACATACCACATATTCCATAAACCACTTATATACTGGTACTATACTATACTGGTAAGCTAACATCCAGGCTACTGAACACAATGGGATGACTCACGGTCAGTAATGGTGTCATTAATGGTGATGACAGTCTTGCTCGGCTCTCCCAGGACAGCGTTCATTGGCATTCGCAACACCAGCTCGAATGTCTCTTGCCCTTCCAGCTCTGGACGGCCCAAGTCATCCAGGATGGTCACACGGAAAGTCTGCATTGTGACTCCAGGGGCAAAATCCAAGTTGCGACTGATGCCAACATAATCTAGACCAGCTATAGACAGTCAGAGAAAAACAGCAGTGTGTAAGTATTTACACACACACACACTCACACACACATAGAACCATTTATATTTTTCTAAATGTGGTCCTACCTTCAGCTGATACAGGCTCAGTCTTCCGAGAGCGCACAGTCACTGAGGCTGTCTTAGAGAGGTCAGTACCAGTTCTCCATACTATCACCTCCACGTAGCCAGCACTCTCATCCACTGTGTACTCTGTCTCTCCAAAATACAAAGCTGGCTCTGTAGGGCACACAGAGGTCCAAATGACTGATATGCTGTACAGAGACAGTTATTGTACTTTGTACCTATATTTTTATATGAATTAAAGGAATTTGCATTTATATGTGAGAATGGTTAGAAAAAAAACTAAGTTAGTCCTAAAAATGTATACACACTTCACATGATAACATCAACGATGGTGCGACTACTGATATCTTTAGAGGAAACATAACACTACACATTGCTGCCATAATTCACTTATAGTTTTAAAAAAGGACATAAATAGCAACTGTTGAATTGTGTACACTTTTTTCATTATTATTCTACATATGTGTCTTGCATTTTTTAAATTCATAGGACATGATTCCTGGTTAACTTTCTTAAATATCTAATCAAATCCAGACTAATCCGTGTGGAATCGATAGGACAACATCTTAAGCCTAACCACTTCCTGTTGATCTCACTTGCATTTTATGCATCAAAGTTAATTAAATAAAAAATAATCCTGATTTCAAAAGAACTTTTTAGCAAATTAAGTGTGATGAGGGCCAAGTTTTGTTTCATTGAAGCATAGATAACATAAAGCATGAACTATATGGGTCAACACATAACCCTAGCTTTAGGAACTAAGTCATGCAAACTGTTAAAATGTGTGAAATACAGTACCATGGAGTAAATTTCTTTCCTTTTTTTTCCTTCTCCCTTTTAAATGCATTTATGTGTGGAATTGTTCACTTAAATATAATATTTACTAATTTCCAATTATATCATCACATCAGTATCATTTTTACCAATGGGAATTCTTTTTTGGGCTTTTTTAAATTGCTTATTTTAATATATGAAAAGATGCAAGGATGGTGAATGAACGAATGTTTATTACTGCTTTAATGTAAGTGAGAACAAGACATTCTTAGAAAAGCAAGTCTCAAATAGAGAACCTGCAACTCCATCAGTTAAATGGATGTCAAAGTGACTCAGGATTCTTAGAGGGAGCAAGAGAGGGGGAGAGAAAGAGAGAGACTTTGTGTCATCACCATCTAACAGCAAAGGAAGAACCTTCCCCCTACTTACTTCCTGCCAAAGACGACAGGCAAGACAGGTCTGGTATTCCAGCTAATGCATTTTTGTTTTGAGCAGAGAAATGAGAGGAATTTTCCAGGTAAAAAAAAAAGGGGGGGGGGAGGGAGAGGAAGTGAATGTTAGATACATAGATGAAAGAAAGTGACCTTTACTCTGTTTACTTCCTACAGAAGCCAGTCCAGAAAAACATTTAACTAAAAGACCCCAATTTTGGGCTCAAATCCAAACCACAGACCTCTTGAATTGTGCTTCCCACATTCTCATTTGACCCCTACCACACACATATACAAACACACTAGCAAGATCTGTTAGACCTACCAAGATGGTTTGGCCAGAGTTGTGGCTTACATTGTGTGCACTCCTCCTTAGTCACAACAAAGAAGGGAAGTCTGGGAGTGTGCATAGATTATTTATGTATAGACTGGAAAGATACCCTAAGATGATGTATAATATACCACCAGTGTAGGTACACACACCTCACTTTGTTCTAGTGATCATGAGAAAGTAATTTTATAATTAAATTTTAGAATCTTAGGGACTGGTTTTATTTTATTAATAATTGCTCTCCTTGATTTTAGAAGACAGCACATATTTGTTACATAAAATCAGTCATTAATGGTTAGATTTATACATTGATGATGTAAGTACATTAAGTACATATTCTTCTGATTTCTTCTTCAAAAAGCTCCATTTTATTTAAGCAGTGTGAGTTTGTTCATAAGGAGAGGCTTGGAAGAAAAAGATGAAAAAAATGTTGAAATCCTAGTTTTGGAATATTTAAATGAGGATTCTATGACAAAGTAGAAATGAATAAACCCTCAGCCTCATTCTGTCACCAGGATTTCAGGATTACCCCCAAAATAACTGCATCAGCATTGTGGTTTTAGAAAGGGTGGGGGGGGGGGATGCATATTTTTCCATGACAAGTGGAGTACCCAGCTTGAATAGAATTTATGAAACAATGTTTAGGGTTAAAACTTACTCAATTCTGTTGAAGGGTCAGGAAGATAAAATATTTATTTCACCTACTGCACTCTAAACTAACCGGTGTGACTTATGCATTACGCATAAACAAAGTACAGACATGCATTTAAAGAATGCTTAGGAGTTTAGTTGAGTCCAAATATTCTTCTTTCAGAAACTCGTGCATGAATGTTGCAGATAGTGATCAGACGTTACTATGATTTTGACAATAACTTTTTTCCCATTAACTATTAGATGCTTCACAGGTGTTGGTTAGACTGTCCAAGGCTGAGACTAAAATATAAGAATAATAAATACCTCTTTGTATCCCCTATACATGTATGGACATGCTTGGACTGATCTGTCCCTGCAGAGGTTTCTGAGTTATAAGATCTCACCCTTAAATTCTGTTCTTTCCGTACTTGGCCGATGTTTTGGGTTCTCAGGTTACGAGGGATTTAAGGATGAATGCAGTATGGTGACAAATGAAAAACTGGCATGTATTGAGAATCATTGCTTTCAACCATGGAGGAACAAATGTAGGAAATAGAGAAGAAATGAGGTGGAAAGAATGGGCAAGTGCTCAAACCTGGAACTACACAAAGGAAATAGGCAAAGGCTCTTGAATCTGAACAAAAATGAGGTCATAGGTGATATTTCTATAGAATACTGCCTTTCCTTAGCCATTTTCTCTTTTAAATTGGTCTCATAGTCCCTAATTTAATATGAATATATTTTTAAGATGAATTACACAAATATATTTAATAAAGAATAAGAATCTGAAAACTCTGTCTTTTTAAATGTATGTTAATTTCCAGTTACAAGGAACTTTATTCCCCCAAACTGAATGTATTACCAAATTCAGATTATCCACCCAGATATGCTTTCCTTCTGGTTTTGAGGCATATACTGTAGACTGTCCAAACCTTATCTCTTTCTCATTGGCTTTCCCTTTGATTCCAACCTGGCACAAGCTCACTCGTTCTTTACCTGTGTGTATACGAGACTTCACTAGCCAATGCAGTTGTTCAGTTACTCTTTAGGTAGGCAGAACAGAAAACGCTAAAAAAGAACACTCATACTGTTATCAGATATGGCTGTAGGTTTGGGCTAGCTTTCACTGTAAAATGCCAACCTGAACTGACTCAATCTGATGTCTGCCTTTCATCTTCTAAACTCCACTTTGTGAAGTGATTGGGTGAGTGGAACACAGCCAATGTGAACTCAAAGGTTATGTCAAGAGATACATCGTACTGTACTGTTTTCTTTCTGTAGCTCAGATAAAAAGTTTTATGTCATAGTTAAATGTTTGAATGATCAGTTTATTCAGAAAATGTAATTTAGTTTTTTTTATGACAACAGTTCTGTATTAATTCTGTATTAATATAAGACAAATCACAGGTTTATACTTTTTTAGAGAAATAATATATAGATTGTTTATAACTGTGGTAACTTAAGCGATAACAGAAACTTACTTGTTTTGTGACTGTTCCATTAAGTTGCATGCAATCATAAATGGCTAATAATGCAATGGGTCATTATTTAGTTAATAAAAACTAATAATTTGTGAATTGATATTGTGAAAAAAAGTGAAAATTCCAAGTTTTCTATTTCTTTCCTATTAAGTCCAATATGAATAACCAGGCCACACATGTACTCTTTTTGTATCACATGCTAGTAAATAAATAACATACTGTAAGCCACCATTTGTCCTCTAACATCCTTACAACTAGTGAACTAACAATGGTTACTATGGTTACTACTGTAGATTACCTTCTATGTACCATCACTCACCGTCATTGTTATCTGCCAGTATGACCACCTTGGCACTGGGGAAGCTGGCTCCCACCTGACCTCCCATTGGCATGCTCAAAGACACATTGAAGCTCTCCTCTTCCTCATACAATGAGTCATCAATAATGATAATACGGCACAGCTTCTCCCGTTCATCCTTGTCAAAGCGCAGTACGCTGCTGTGGTCCTCGGGCCGAGTGATGTAGTCAGAGTAGGAAAGCACCGTGCTTGGGATTGTACCTGTGGCACTGCCTGAATTAAACACAATGTTAAAGAAAATATGGAATTAAACATTAAACCATCAACCGGGTACAATGCAGACATAATTCATGCAAGTCCAGTACATTATAATACTTTTCCATCATATGGACAATGAGTAGGTAAAGTGCAAGCTCACACCTTGCTGTGTGTAACAAATGACCATAAGCTCCTGGCTAACATCTCCGGATCTGCGTACAGGAACCAGAAGCTCCCCAATGTCCTCTTCTATGAGGTATTCAGCTTGAGGGATGAATACTGTGGACTCTACCAAAGACATATAAATAGAAATAGAAATATAGATCTTGATATAGTTTAATTATTGCACTCAACACTTTTCAGAAATTTAGGAACATACACTATATACACTATATGCATTAATGCCAGTTGAGTATCACTCTTTGGAAAAAACATTTCCTACCATCACCAGGGTCCACAATCTCCACAGTGGCTTTATCCGGGTACTCTAGTACTGCCATAACTGGTTCAGAAAGTTGGATCTCAAACATTTCTGAGGTCTCAAACTCCTGGTCTGTAAAGATTTTGACTCTCCAAGTAGCTGTAGTCTGGCCCGGATTAAACTGGACCTGTTTCTGGGCTTTTCCACGAAAGTCCTTGTCCTTTTCAGCAGTGCCATCCTTAGTGGCAATGCCTGAGAGAAAACAAATAGACCACGTTTAATGATAAACGTATGTCCTGTACTCACCCCAGAATTAGTCAAAATGTGCTTTTACTTAACAACCTTTCTACACATTTAGTACTCTTTGTCTTTAACATCTGTATGATTTAATGACTTATGTTCTCACTATCTGATGTCTCCCATATGAGGATGTGTTTATTTTTAAGTCGCTTTGATCCTTAGGTTTCTTTCAGAGCTTACTAGGGATTTAAAGCTGCATCAAAAAATGTACAAAACATCTCATGTCTGTCCAGTAATAAAAGTGAGGTTATAGTTCAAGACAAAATAAATCACTGGTTCAATTTTGTAAAACACTACCTTCAAAAAAGACCAAAGAGAACACACCTATAATTTACTCAAAAATGTATGAATATGTAACTGATCTGCATATATCACATAATAAGCATAACAGTACCAGGCTCTAACAAGAGCCCACTCACTAACTGACAAATTATTTTAAGAAATAGTTCCATGTTAACTCCAGTGGTACCTCCAGCTTTTGTCTTGGTCATTGAATAACAGCATAATGACAGTTCAAAAGCATTATTCATTCCAATCAACACACTCATATACTGTATATTCATTAAACAATTATGTCAAAAACACTGCATCTAATTTTAGTAAATACTTACTGATAAATGATGTTTCTCCTAAATATCCTCTACGCTTGAGTGTGACCTCCAGGAACTTAGCATCCTCATCCACCAAGTAGTACTCCTTCTCCAGGGAGATCCAGGCCCAGTTCAAGCGGAATGGCTGTGCCTTCAGTTTGTTGCCTCCTGTTTAAGCAAACGGAAGTTAGAAAAAATTGAGGCCATACGTTTTAGCTGTCAAATTATTTGTTATTTATTTGTTTAGTCATCTTCAGTAACTGTTCACCTCTTATCTTGGTCAAGTTTGGAGCATTTCATGAGTCTATCCCAGGAACACAGGATGTGCATGACATCCCAGGTGTCTATCATGCACCTAAACCATGCACCAAGCACCATGCCTACATACTTTCAAATCTTAGGGAAGCCAATCCACTTCCTGGCATGTACATGGTAGGAAAAATCAGGAGAACCCAGAAGAAAATCTGGTAGACATGTGAATCTCCAGATAGATGCTAACCCCAGAACATTCTTCTCATTCTTCTGTGTCATGCTGGAACTCATTTCTACTTCTTGTAAGATCAAATCTCAGCTGCTTCAAATACAGTATGTCCATTAAATTCTTGAAAGAAGTGCAAATCTTGAAGACTTCCCACTCTGCGTGTGCACTTTGAACTCAATCTTTGAGTTTTGCTACTAATCAACTTACCCCTTGTTATGGTACAAAAGACCCAGACTGCTTTCAAACAGTCGATTCATACTGTGCCCGAGTACGATTTCTCCTCCTTTACCTCTCCCCCTCTGGCCAGCTTACAGTTTATTAAGATAGTTTTGTACCAGAGTACACTTGAATATTTAAACTCTCTGATTCAATAGGTGGCAGTATACTGTACACTCACTTAGTCTTTAACCTGCCAATAAACAAAATACAATGTCTTCCTACTTTATCAGCTAAGACTGTGTTTTCAGAGGATAAGATTGGCACTTGGAGATCTCAGAGGTGTTGTTCAGTGCACCATCACTGCACTATGCTGTTGAATTGTCATTTATATATACTGTAGGCCTGATTTTAAGGGGTGTAACAGGTAACTCTTAGTTCGTATACTAATCACAAGGTACACGTCCAGATAGTTAGTTAAGAGTGAAGGTCATGGGACTAATGAGTGGAAGGAGGTTCCGTTACCGCTATGATCATTAGCCATGACAATACCAACAGCTCCCTGGAACTCAAACTGACCACATGTTTGTCTGTCTCTCTACAACTGTCTGCATGTATGATTTATTAAGGTCCTGAGTAAAGATTGTGATTAAATGCAGTGGATGATAGTAGCGCTTTCTTTCGATTTTCTGTCCCACTACAATTTCCCAGTTAGGTAACCAGATAAATTTAAAAATAAGGGGGCAAATACTGTAGAAAGAAACAACACAATTGACCACTGAAAAGTTATAAACGTAATAAAAGGGATATCCTTTATGAAAATAAAAACTTAATCAGGACTATTTGTTACCTATAACTAAATATACTGTATATTTTACATACATAAAATTACATAGAATTACATAATCAGTTTCATGGTATTCATCAAGCCTCATAATAAAAAATACTGAAAGGAAAACAGGAAGGAAGGGATGAAAGAAGGAAGAAAGTTGATGTCATGGTTACTGGAAATTTAATAGTTCCCCCAAAGTAATAGATTGCAGAAATCGGGGCCAACTCTGAGCCTGACTTAGAGATTTAACCAAATAATTATTTTGTGAAATGTGATCAGTATAATCTGCTGTACTGTCCTTCAAGTGTGAAAAGGCTGTGCTGACAAGGAAGCTGGGTGAAAAATTTATGGGTGTGTATTACCTAATGAATGGAGCATCTATATGCAGTACAGACAATCCACCTGCATTTAGTCCACCTATGCCCTTGGTGCTGGGTTTTCAGGTATGTGACTTTAAAGAAAGAAGACTTAAGCATGGATGTTGGAGAGAAAAACAGAATTGGGCCTACTCCCTGACTTGCACATCAAAGCACAGAACCACAATTGTTCTGGAGACTAAACAGTTCATAAAGGCATTTGCCATGGGTGAAAACCAGTATGTAGGAAGTAAATATTCTGCAATATGCATAAAAAATTAAAAACGGACATCAACTTCTTCAACTTCACGCTGCACATCAGACTAGTAAGAGTTTGAACATCGAATGGCATCTTTATCCGTGAGCAAGCTCAGGTCTCCGATAATCACATCTAAATATTGCAGATGTTTCTGCCAGCTCTGCTCTCCATTAGGCTGATATAATGCACTTTACTATCACTCCAACTGTAATGCAAATTTAAGTTTTAACATTTGCACAAATAATTAAAATTGCTTATTTTTTCTTATTTTCTTTCTGTACCTAAAAGCATTGGGGAAGATTCTAAATCCACCGGATGTCAGTATGAGAACCATGTGTCTAGTCAACTCACTATTCACTAGTGTATTTTAATTTACTTTAATACAGTAGATGTATTTAAGCTGATACCAGTTCTACTGCCAACTTCATTATTGTGTTGTTTGCTATATACTCCCGAGAGACAAGTGGCACTGACACCGAGATACCCTTCTGCCCTCTGAATTTGCCTAATTCATCCCAAGACCGTACTTCTGGTTGAAGTTTGCATCGTATGGAGACCATGGACCGCTGCTGAGGATGGCCCCTTGTGGTCTGCTTAAAGATGTGATAACTGAGGACAGTTCTACTTAATAATCATGAAGATGGCTTTGGACTGCATTGGTAAACATAGCCCCTTTATATTTTCAGGACTGAAACTACAACAAATATGATTTACTCAAGGTTCCATCAGTGAACAGTTGGTAACCTCAACAAAATGTTAACTGAAACATAGAAACATATTTCCTATTATCGTCCTATAGTAATTTAAACCACAATGATATAATGACTACATTATCTAAATGAATAGAGATAAGGTAGTCAGTGCTGCATGAGCATGGTCATCCAATGTTGTATTCATTTGCCCTAAAATCTAAAATCTACAATTTCATGTCACAGCAGTAAAAATTAATGCTTTAATCTAAAAATCATTGAAGCTGGATGTGTACTTCTAGAACTTTTAGCTTGTGCCCTGAATGCTCTCATGGCTACTTTAACTCATGAAGGTAATTTTTATCAGTAGATGATTTATATATATATATATATAAATAATGCATTAATACTAACTAGTAGTGCACTTGCAATCTAATCAAGCATCTATCTATCTATCTATCTATCTATCTATCTATCTATCTATCTATCTATCTATCTATCTATCTGTCTATAATATACAGGTGTACTGTATATATAAACTAAAAATAGATAGCAGGTTTTTTTTTAAAAAAAATCCTGTCATATAGTAAAATCACAGAACAAACAGCTGCTTGTTCTAAAGAATAAAATGTTGGCAGTGTGCCCAGTCTGAGAATGAGTTGATATTGAGCTTAGCTTGAGGTGTACTAAAGGATTATCATCTGAATAGCCCTCAGACAAAAAGCTCTTTTTTAGTCTGGTATCCGGCACAAGGCCTCGTTATGCACCCTGCAACATTCCACTGACCCTGGATACCACGTTGTCTTCAAAAAATATACACTGATTAAAGTGGACCATTGCGGCTAATTTATTGAAAGTATGTGTATAACATGTGGATAGTTTATTGGAAGTATGATGCAATGCACTGGCTGTCACAGGCACAACTGAAGCTGCGCTTGAAAGTAAAATCACATTGTTTCCAATGTGTTCTCAGCTGTCAGTCAGCCAAAAGTGTTTCCAGTACCTAGTAAACAGTTTTGCACCCAATATGACTGACAGGTGGTGTTTGAGTGTCATTTTTAGGCTTAGACCAATGGTGGTCCTCTCACACTTCTAACCGGCCACCTCACACCGGCACAGGCATTTCCATTTGGTAATGCTAGGTTTTTATTTATTTATTTATTTATTTATTTTCCCCTCATACTATACAGACTCCCCATTGGTTTTCAGATTCCAAGCCACAGAGAACGACAGCTGTACCCTCCTCTACCCTCCCATACTCTTTCCTTTTGTCAGCACTGAATGAAAGACAAAACAAGGAGGAGGCACTGTCTGGGTGGGCCAAGACCTACTGCTATGGGGTACTTGTTACTTCTCAAACAGGAGAATTAAGATGGGATGAGCAGCATCCCAGTGGATAGTAAGCGTTAGTGTTTTGTCTTTCTCATGATTAACGAGTTTGAAATCGTAGTAAAACGTCACTCCAAATGTACTAAGTATATAAAATATGATGGCTTTAATGGGTGAACAGAGCCATAAAGTCACCTTCTTAAAAAGGGGGTCCATAACTCACCAGAACACTGGGAGTCTGAATGAATGAGGAGTCTTACAGGGTTCCTGAGGTATTTATGGGTGTAATAACATGAAGAAAGAATGCATAGCTCCATAACGGCTACATTCTCCAAGGTACACAATTGCCTTTAAAATGAAATCAAACTGGCTACGATTTTTTTCATTTATTTATTTTTAGCATCTCTTATGCAAATTTAAAATGTAACATTTAGATTGGGTGTCAAATCTGGCAAGACAGATTTCTGTTATGCTCCATGCAGACATTAAATGCTGTGTTTATTTTATTTTATTTTTTTTTCAATGTTAATAGGCAATACATACTGTATATCAGTCGTTCCGATTACTTTTTTTGAAAAGATTTGATCATGGTACAGCTACACAGATAATATTTGACTGCATGTGTTTTGCTGTGACGCTAACATCTCCTGAGTTGTGCAAATTTAGCACTGCTGTGTTAACCATCGTCATTGCCAAGATTCTTAAGATGGCTTCCTGTTGGACATCTAAATGTGAGGGCATGATTTAGTTGTCTTTCAAAAGATATGCACATTTATATCTACATACACATGCACATTATATTGTATAAACTGAAAAGAAACCAATCAATCAATCAACCAATCAATTCAGTGTGCTCATAGTTACTTTCCTTAAACTGCTCGAAAAGAGATCCATAGGTCTTTCATAAAGTCACATTTTCGATTGTTTAAACAACATTCTGCAGAATGCAGTGGCCATAAGTATGAGAGACACTACATTACAGAGGTCAACTTTTGCCTCGTGTAGCATGATGCAAGTGTAGGCAAGATAGTGTGTGTGTGTGTGTGTGTGTGTGTGTGTGTGTGGGAGTATGGTGCTATGTATATCTACTCAAAATGAGAAGGAGGGCAATTATAATTATCCTAGCTTTCTCTTTCCATTTATACTCATCATAAGGCCATGTTAGGTATTCAACACATAGCCAGTTCAAGCCAATATACTGTGTGCAGGGCAAGATTATGCAGACATACCTGCAATTTGCTAATTTACCGTTGGGTCAGTGTGTGTTTTCTGTGGTGCAACATAATTGTCTGAAAGAATAAATAGCACAGTTCAACGCCTTTCTTTAAAAATAAATAAATAAATAAATAAATACGGTGACCTGTCTTAAATTGTCTAGAGATTTTATACAATTGTAATGTAATACAAGCAAATATAAAATCATAATCTGTGACTATTTTATATTGGGCTTTTACATTAGTTAGGCTCTCTAACTAATTTCATAGGTTGTACACTATGTTTTTGGACTTGCATGGATATTGTCTCAACCAAAGATATAATGTTACTGTCTTAAAAAAGTAACTTTTCTTTTCTTCATTCTACGGGGGGTGGGGGGGTTGGGGGGGGGGCAATTATATGGATACACCAGGTGATATTAACTTCCTGTTTGTGGCACATTAGTATATGTGAGAGGGAAAACTTTGCAAGTTGGGTAGTGACCATGGTGGCCATTTTGAAGTCGGCCATTTTGGATCCAACTTTTGTTTTTTCGATAGGAAGAGGGTCATGTGACACATCAAACTTATTGGGAATTTCACAAGAAAAACAATGGTGTGCTTGGTTTTAACG
>JAQQZS010000038.1:1809727-1823337 GCA_030068045.1 Platyallabes tihoni
CAAAAAGTAGAAGTACACAAAAAATCTACTCAATTACAGTAATGCGAGTAAATGTAATTCATTACTTTCCACCTCTGAATGGCTCAACCCTGCACTATGACCCCAGCATCCTAACAAAGCTGGAATATGTCAAGAATAAAGAATTTGCAGTAATGTATATGTGATGCATATTGGAGCAGACAGGCCTGAAAGGGCTCAACAGCTCAAGGGCCCAACAGTGGCAACCTGGTGAACTGCCGACCATCTAATTAGTAATTCAAAGCCTTAACAAACTGAGCCACCACTGCACAGTTTTCAGTTATAAATTACTATAAAAAAAACTAAAATTAAAAATCTGTTGGCAAAAAGTCAAAGTATGTGAATTTTGGTAGGAATGTAAAATAAATTTGAGCACCATGATCCATGACCATATTCTTGTACTGATGTTCAAGACAACATAAATATAGTCCAAACATTGCAATGTGGATTGTATTTCAAAACCTCAGAGCTCATGGACCATCCATGTACAGCCAAGGTTAAAATAGCCAAGTCCATTCCTAACACATTTTTGTTCCTCTTAAAACTATTAAATATTGATTTCTTTTAAACACACAAGCTAACCTAATAATAACATAGAAAAACATTGTCAATTTCAAAATAATCATCATAGGTGGAACAAACTGTCATTGGCAAAATGCAGTTAAGAAAGAAGATCAAATTTATAAAATTCATATTAAACCTAACATTAAAACGACTGTATGACGAAATCTACATTTAATGTGGAAAATGTAAATGTTCTTACCATTATCTTCCACTATGAAGTAGAAAATATCACTTGTGGCATTGAATGTATCGCGCAGTACATAGCAGATCTTCATATCATCAATATCAGCTGTCAAAAAGAAATATGTTTACATTTCAAATCAATCTGCAGACTCCAAGTTTGTTCACATTCTTTTTACTACTTAAAACAAACCCAAAAACTATGTAGTATGTTGCGTGTATGAGTTTACCTTGTGAAAAGGTCTTGATGCTGTCATTGCCCAAAGCAGTGTTCATGATGAAGCCATGTAGAGGGGCCTCCGACACAGAGTATTTTAATACTTTGTTTGGGCTATCTCTGTCCTCAGCCTTTAGAGCTTTGCTAGTAATTAAAAATCCAAGATGTCCAGTATTAAGAACCCTGAGGGATGATGCAGCTTTGTTGACAAGAATTTGAGGCATGCCATTGTCCACTGTGTTAATCTGGATAGTCATCATCTGAGGCTTACGTGTCTCATAGACTGTATCAGGGAAAACATAAAAGTCTGTGTGGGTTCCATCAGTAACAGTAAAGGAGAAGCTGTCCTCATTGGTTTCAGTGCCATCATGCTTATAGATGATCAGATTCTCATTTAGGTCTTGCTTGGTAAAAGTTGTAATGACCTGAGTCCCATTGTACAACAGTTGACCATGCACTGGCACCTGAGTAACCACAAAACGCAGTAGATGATCCGGAGTGTCCCGGTCTTCCACAGTCAACTCAAAAGGTGTGATAAGTTTTACTTCACCCTCTTCCACCACTAGTTTGTTAATAGTCAAGACTGGCTTCTTGTTGTCCACGTCAGTGATGGACACTCGGAAAGTGCGAAATACTGGATTGTAGCCATCAGTAACCTCAAACTCAAAGCTATCCATCTTCACTTCATCATCAGAAGTGTGTATGTAGTAGATTTTGTTACCAGCCAGTTGCAATTGGGTGAAGGTAGATATGGGTACACCAGGGTGGTCAGTGCTCTCTAGGTGACCCCTGCTAGGAGCACGTGTGATGGTAAAACTAAGGTATTCATCAGGACTATTAATATCTGTTGTACTGAGGAGATCTGTGGTGAGAGTTACTTTACCACCTTCTTTGAGGGTTACACCTTTGTTGATGACATCAGGGAAGACCATATCAATACTGCCAATGTTGATGTAAAAGTAGCGGTCAATAAGAGGGTTGATACCATCAGTAACATCGAATTTTAAAAGATCACGAATGCCCTCTTGACCAGTGTGGACATACTGAATGAGCTGTTTATCAATTTCATCTTGTGTGAAATTCATTCCAATGCTGATGTTGCCAATAACATCTCCATGTTTAGTAATTCTCTGAAGGTAGCCTTGGCCAGGACCATACCGCACAACGTAAATAAGCTCTTTGTCTTCAGAGTCCAGATCTGTGGCTTTTAGAACTCTGTTGTTAATCACTTTAGTTTCTCCAATTTCTACCTCCAGTCCATCATTAATAGTCATCCTAGGGGTCTCATCATCAACAGGAATAACCATGATCAGAACCTTCTCTTCCACAGTGTGTTTTCCATCAGTCAGTCTGATTTTGAAACTATCCTCTTTGGTTTCAGAGTCATCATGTTCATAAACAATATTAGATGCCTCTTTGATCTGTTCCAATGAGAATTTCACTACAGGGGTACTCCCAGTACTCAACTGCTGGACAATGTTGCCATGTTTGGGATTCTTGATGATCTCAAACTCTAATTCATCACCTGGTATATCAGCATCTGCAGCATTCAAAATTGGAGTGTCTATGACTAAGCTCATACCTTCCATGACCACAAACTCACGGATAAATATTTCTGGTTTCTCATCATTGGCAGGCATGATGACAATAGGAAAAAAGTGCTTTTCGGAAAAGTTAATGCCATCAGAGCAGTGAAAAGTAAACCTGTCTTCCACTGGCTCTACACCCTTATGAATGCTCTGCACATAATATATATGGCTGAGACTAACATCTTTGATGTTAAATGCAGTGATGGCAGTGCCTGCTCTTGACTTTTCCGATCCAGGGGCTGGAGAAATGTTCTCCACATAGCCAGATGTTGGCTGGACTATAATAGTGCAGAGGATATCATCATTATCTGTGTCAACATCTTCAGCTCCAATGTGTTCTAGTGTAATAACATTTTTTTCTCCCTCTATTACCACAAACTGGGCCCCGACACTAACAACAGGGGCATTGCTGTCAACAGGAAGGATGGTCACATGTACACGAACTCCTTGAACTTTGTTTCCGCCTACCACCCACTCATCTGACAAGTCCGAGATGGTGAGGTTGAAAGAATCATGTTCCTTAATGGGTCCGATCTCACCACTTGTATGGACATACACAACAACACCATTGATAATGTCTTGCTGAGTAAATCGTTCAGCAGGAGCACCATTTACCATGATCTCTCCTAATCTTGGAGGTTCCTCCACTATAAAAGTCAACATTAGATCATCTGTGTCCTCATCTTGGCCCTGGATGACATTGCTGGTAATTTCTGTAGCTCCATTCTCAAGAACATCAATTGATGTACCTAAAAGACCTGCTGGTAGCATAATAGTTGGGCTTTCATCATCAACTGGTTTAATATTAATTTTAATAATTATGGGCACTTCATGAAAACCATCACTGACATCAATTTTGATAATATCACTAAGAGATTCTTCACCACTATGGATATAGGTCAATCGACCACTTTCTATATCTTCTAAAATGAATGTCTTGCCGTTAGACATATCAATTCCTAAATACTGTAGGTGCCCATATCTGGGAACTTGAATGACTTTAAAGATAATGTTTTCATCGTCTGTGTCCTGGTCAGATGCATTCAGTTCATTTTTGGTTATTAGGTAAGTACTTCTCTCAAGCACAGTAAAGCCAGTATTGGTGATCACAGGAGGCTTATTGTCAACTGGCTGCAAAAATATTGTGAACAAGCCATCCACTGAATTACCAGCAGTGTCCTCAACAACAAAGGTGAATTGAACCACTTTGGGAGTGATACCCAGTTCCTGGTCAGGGGGTTTGTATGCTACTTTATGGTGATTAATTTGAGCTTGAGTGAACTCAGTAAGGATAGTGTCAGGACTGTCAGTAAGGACAATGGCTCCAAGAGACACTGGATTGTTTTCATCTGTATCTGTTGGGGGCTTAATAATGGTATACTTGAGATCCCGGTCGTCACAGTCTAGGTCTGTATAGCGTAGAAACTTTTTTCTAAAAAATGTCAATTCGTATTCTTTAACTGTCATGTGAAGAGTAGTGTCTGGGTAAAGTGATGGTGGTATATCATCTACTGGATGTATTTTAATGGTGAAAGTGTGTTCTCCTGATTGGTTTGGAGGGTCATTATCATCATGAACTCTGAAGACAAACTGGTCAGTGACGGTGGTGGTGCTGTGGGGGCCTTTGTGGCGGTAGAAAAGTTTCCCATCCAGAATATCCTGCTGAGACCATTCTGTCACCACCTGTTCAAACATTTCATCTGTCCCGCTAAACTTCCAAGCAGAAGCATCTGCAGGGACCTCCACTTGTCGAAGAAGCAGTTCACCAATGGCTGAATAAGGGTCCTCCATTATAAATTTAATAGTTGAATCCTCTGAGTCTATGTCAGTAGCACTCAAAATAAATGGTGAAATTTGCATCATTTCATTCTTGAACAGCACAATACCAGTATTAGCATTAATGATGGGTGGCTCATCGTCGGTAGGGGCAATTGTAATGGGAAACAGAAACTCCACTTCATTTTTTCCATCTGTCATTCTAAATATGATGTTGTCACTATAAGTGTCACTTCCATCATGTTGGTATATTACAATGCCAGAATCTAAATCGGCTGGTGTAAAGAATTTTCTACGAGATCCCAACACTGTGAGCTCACCGTGTTTCAAGCCATCAATAACAGTAATCTTCACATCTTCAAGGTTATCCTCGTCACTAATTTCAAGATTCTGAGAGCTAGAGAGAGGTCTGGACTGACCCTCAAACAGCAGTTGGCCTGTGTTCTTGGTCACCACTGGGGCTAAAGTGTTCATCGGTTTCACAACAATCATAAATGCAAAGGTATCAGACACAGCTCCATCAGTGTCAACTATTTCAAATTCAATCTGAAAAATCCTCTCTACATCTGAATCTTCAGATGGTGGCTTATAGGCAATTTTTAGATCTTTTACATCTCTTTGATAAAAAGAAGTGATTGGTAAATTGTGGTTATCTGTGCTGATAATATATCCCTGCTCAAGGCCCAAGGGAGATGTTATGTTAAAGATTAAATCTTCAGGAATTGATTCCACATCCTCAGCTGCCAGCATGTCAAATGTTATAGCAGTCATTACAAACTGATCTACCTCCATCATCATCATAGCAGTAAAACTGGCTTTTGGAGGTGTGTTTTCAACACCTTCTTTTATTCGGACCATGATCTGGAAGTGTTCTTGTTGAATAGTGTTACCATCATTGTCTTGTACTTCGACTAACATTGGTATGTAATCTCTGTTGGGAGACTTAGTGGTGGCAATGTGCTGGTATCTTATACCTTTTTTCACAAACTCATCACAATCAATCATCTGTCCATTAACAGAGTTGTCTGTAAGTGTGCCATACCTGGGAAGGCCACCTGTTCCAACCAGGGTGGTCACCTTGCACTTTGTGACACCATCCTCAAAAGCAAACTCCAGGCCCTTTTTATCAATAGGGTTGCTTTGACCATTAAGCTTTTCCACAACAAGAGGCATATTACGGGTTAAGATCTCCAGCTGCTGGAAGGCAACCTCTACTTCTTGCATGAAAGGGATGACAACAGTGTCTGTTTGGGAGTCATACCTTAGCTGTAGCTTCACCTGATCCTTGCTTGGACTCCGTGAGCCAAAATGAGTGTATTTCACTTCCTTAGCTCCAAATTGACATGGGAATTTCTTGGGAGTCAGCATTCCAGGTCTCTGTGCCAGTGGGTCATTGTCTAGTACTGTGATGTGGCAACGATCTCCTGGTTTCACTTCAGTGACAAGGTCATTGATAGGATCCAAATAAACAGACCGTCCAAAAGGAACTCTAATCCCATTGTTGGCCACCAAAATGGTTTCAGCATTCGGTCCAGATCTGTGCCTGTAATGTAAAGCTGAATCAAAATGCTCTGCTTGCACTGTGCAGACATAAAGACCTAATGAAAATAATATAAGCAGGAACTGTAGAAGTGTCTGGGCATCACAAAGTCTTGTTCTTTGCAGACAACCAGCCATGTTTAAAGCTAGTTGCACTGCAATCTTGAAAGTCACTTGCCAAAATAGACCTGTTTCAAGCTCCAGCAAGAAGTCACCAAGAAAAACGTCCTCTGTTAAGTCACGTCAATCTTGGACTGTGCTCTCCCACTGGGGTCCCTCTTCTCTCTGTCTCCCTCTCCCTCTGCACTTACTTATTCATTCACACAGCACAAGTGAACTCCTCCTGCTGAAGCAATGCAGGTAATACTTAAGCAGGAACACAGTGAGAGCACAAGACTCCACCCTCAGAACAACCTCTCCTTTGACTAAGTTAAGGCAGCGACTTCAACAGCCCCCACTCAGTATGGCATTCACCACACCCACCGAGTGCCCTTCTCAAGAGACAGGGATTTAAAGGACTTTCATGAACTTTAAAGCAGCAACAAATAAAATGAGTCTTTGATGCACATTGAAAAGTATTTCATTTGTGTTACAGTGTTTTTATATTATTATTATTCACTATAAAGGGTGTAAATCTGTGTAAATTGGAATCATAGCAGAACATTCTGTAATGTTAAATAACATTTGTAGTTTGTACTGTCGCACTATTCAATGCACAAATCAAGTTATATGTAATTGACAGTAGCTCCAGCTTCCTTTTAATTGTATACAAAAGAGAATACATATGAAACTTTTGATATATTTTGTTAAATTACATTTTTTCCATTCAATTGCAGTTGCATTTTTTTCTTATTAATTTCAAGAGAAACTAAAAGCATCCTGCAACGTGAATGTTGATTAGCAAACCATATTCTGCTAAATACTAACTACTTATTGGCATTACATATTATTTATGCTTAATAATTATACCACTTCACATCGGTGTTACCTTAATTTGCATCTATTTAAAACTTAGTAATAAATGTCGTATTTTAATTTATTACATTAACCATTTAATCAGTTGTGTGTATATAATTCTCACTCATTCACTCATTCTTTCCACCCCTTATCCTGCACATGGTCACAGGGGACTCGAGCACTGATTGGGTGCCAGTCTATTACAGGGCACACACACGCACATGCGCGCACACACACACTACATGCAATTTGGTAATGCCAGTCACAAACCTTTGATCCTAGAGGTACGAGGTGGAGACACAATGCTAACCATGCCACCATGCTGCTGTGTGTATGATTATGCAGTGTAAAATACTTTTATGAGACTATTTAGCTTATTGCAAGATTTGCCTCACCTGCGTCTTTCAAACACCTGTGTAAGTAAAGTGCTTCTAAAACCATACACATTTTATGATTGTGGTAAGACCTCCAGTCAACATTCAATGCGCATATTCTACTTCCAATTTGGGAATGCCGAATAGACTAATCTGCATGACAACCCACCAAGCACGGAGAGAACATGCAAACTCCATGCACATAGACCCCGAGGCGGGAATCGAATCCGGACTCTGGAGGTTCGAGGTGACAGCGTTAACAACTAAGCCACTGTGCTGCCATTATCCTCATGGCCATGTCAACATTTAACATCTTTGTCTACAAAAGATAAAGCTTATTGTCCCTTATACAGTATACAAATGTTATAGGTGAGGATACATCTCTTTTTGGGATTTAGTAACAATTACTACTAATTTCATTTTCTGTATGATCGATATAATAAAGTCACATTAAGCATGCATTATTAAAATATATTTTGAATCATGTATAGTACCACATTATTTATCAGTCACATGGCACCAGAGCATGTTTGATGAGGTTCAGGAATCAGAGTAGCATGAACAAACCTGCTATCCTTTTTAACCAAATCCCTCTCATATAATTTTATTCCTAGAAAGTCCAAATATATCCTTTGCGGTTGTTGTCACTGGGGATGAGATTTAAATATGTGCAGTGCCTAAAAATGGAAATCCTGTATTGCTGTCAGGACAGAAAAAACTTTATCCCATAACATGACACATGATCTAGAGCACCAACACAACTCCACAGCATCCAGAGCAAAGGACAACGGCTTGTCCATCAACTCTGAAAATATGCAAATTGTTTGGAAATGTAGCATGCAAAAAAACATACTCCATTCATCATTTCAGTACGATGTGACCCAGTGTGAGCTAAGTAGGATGAAATTTGGGCTAGATATTTGAGACTACATACTGTCACACTGTCTATGGAAACCTGATGGCCACATCAAGATAAAAATACACTCTTTCCATTTATGGAGCAGTGTTTCAAATGGACAAGGCAAACGAGACCAGACTAACAAATGTATATGATTGAAACATATCAAGTAGATATATATTTTTTATTTTGGTCATTGATTTTTATCAAGGTATTTCTATAATTTAGTACATTTTATTTCCACAGGAAAAAAAATATTTCAAAATTACATATTGAATATATAAGATCTGGAATTTTAGAATAAAATCTTAAATTAAGAAAATATGAATTATTTATTCAAAATATTTTAAATGTCATTTTCAAAAACAGCTTTTCATAATTTCAGCTTTCCATGTCTTAATCATTCAGTTGTTTTGCTGATTTTTTGTTAAACCATTTGTGGACCCTTGATGCTATAAAGGTCATGACTATACATTATACATAAGTTAATTATAAAAAAAAAATAAAAAAAAAAACACACAGACACAGAACTGAACAATGTGGAGCATGAAGCATTATCATATGATGCCTTTGGTGAAGGGGGCAGAAATAAAGGGTACTCCATTTATTCTAGTGCATGGTTGGGACTTCTCCATTCTGTTCTTAGTAACGCTTGTGAAAGCCCCCCTGTTAGCATAGTCAGAATACCCAGAATGCTTTTAGAGTTCAGTGCATCTATTTTGCTACTTTGCTAAAATAACCTTTGGAGTACTCTTTACTTATGATCGTTCAAGCTCCTAATGTGGGCACACAGGCCTACTGAAAATCTCCTAGCCTGCAAAAGAAGAAAGAATGAATGAATAAATTTATTTAAAAAACAAACAAACAAATAATAACAATAATATTACTACTACTACTACTACTACTACTACTACTACTAATAATAATAATAATAATTATAATTATAAGTAGTCAATTCTACATAGTATCAATTTACTGACTAGTTTACAATGTATCAGTAATAAATATAGATTAAAAATTGCTATAACTCTGTGGAGATGCAGAGGTTCTTTCCCTTTGCTGTTGCTTTGAATATAGAACATAAAAAAAGAGCTTCTTGTGTGACTTGACTTTGACATTGTTTACAAAACATAAACAGATGTATTTTTTTTTCTTTGGGGGGGGGGGCATTACAATAATAATAATAATAATAATAATAATAATAATAATAATACATTTTATTTATAATGCACTTTATATTTGAAGCAAATCTCAAAGTGCTACAAGTTAATTCGACTCAGATAAAAAGATAAGTTTCTAGACCAGATTTAAAAGCATTACAATTATAATACATTACAATGCAGAAATATTGGCTTAACTTAACTTAAATGTGTATGTTTTTTTTTTATGTTTATTCTTATTTGCTCTATATTTGCTATTTATATTAACTTGAGGAAGAACAGCAACACCACTGAACAGCACTGGGTGCCTTCATGAAAATATTTAGTTATTTCTACTATGTTGGGGGAAAAAATTATAAAAAAAAAAAAAAATAAAAAAAAAAAACATGGCAGTGCATTATAAATTTGTCCCCATGCCAATAAAATATAAAAACTTATATTGATGTTTAATCACATTGTTATCTATAGGCTAAGATTATTTATTTATTCATTTATTTATTATTGGATAGACTACATATATGTTAACCATTAAACAGAAGACAGAAGGCTTATCATTGCCCATTAAAATTTAAATTGGATTAAAAAAAAGAAAGACATATGTTCTTGGTTTGTACATGAAATTAACTTTTCATCAGTCGAGTCTATATATACATACAGTATAAACTCCATATTGCTGTGTTGAAGTATGACTCAAGTGCCTCCACCTGCAGAGATAAGCTGTTTATATGTGTCACTGTCTACAACTGCTACCTCCGCTGAACCCCTTTCCCCTGCAGTTATAGCACAAGTATGCTAATATGCACATCATTTTGTCATTGCAGTCATGGTGGATGGTTATATGGTCAAATGCACATGCATGTCAAGCTTGGTGAAAGGTAAAAGTCTGACATTCAACACTTGTCACTTCCAAGAACATAAAAAAAATCCCCTAAATATTTAATGGTGGTCAAATAGAGACCTCCTTAGGTTAAACGAGAATAGCATTGGAAAATAACAGTGCTCTTTATAGTGACGTTTAATCTTTAAGTTCTGGGTCCTAACATAAAACTGTGTTTAAGGGTAAATTTGGATAATTCTTGCATAACATCATGTCCTGAAGAGGTTTATTTCTTTATCTCATGTTTGTCTTCTTATGCTATTGGGGAAAACATGTATAAGATATCTTAAAATAATTGCCGAGTGGGTGAAAAATAACTAAGCATTAAAAATTGGTAATACAGTCCATATTTATAATACAAACTTTATTACTTAGAAAAATTAAAGCAAATCTTTAAATTTCAACATAGGCCGGGGATGGAATGCAGAGTCTTTTGAAGGAAATCATTGTGGATATTGCTGAGAACCTCCTGAATCCATGCCTCCAAGTTCTCCAGTGTGTAAGCCTTTTTCCTGTACACCTCCTCCTTTGCGCAGCCCAACAGGAAAAATAAAATCACATGGAGTGAGAACTGGACTTCTTGGAGGCCATTCATGAGGTTTGTGTTGTCCCAGCCAAGATCCTTGAAAATGCTGGTCTAACCACGTACGCACAAGTAAGAGCAAAATGGAGTGATGCCCCATGGGATGGTGCTCCAGTGATATTTTAAGTTCTATAGCCATTAAATATTGCCTAGTTAATTTTCACTGGGATACATGGGATACAAAATTGCTAGGTAACAGACATAACATTAAGATTGAATTACCTTGACCAACCTTTGTTTAGAATATTATTCGCATGGCACCAGAATTTTTGGTACCTCCAGCGTCATGTTGGTCATGGTATCTTCCCAGCTCACGGTCTGCCAAAGGCCTGAACATTTTGTTGCCATAGCACATGCAATATCTGACTCTGATTACTGGCGTGAACCACGCTCTGAATGTCAGTCCAGGGCAAGGCTTTACTGCCCCTCACCCTGAAAGCCCTAGCAGCATCACTAACACCTCAGCCTACACCTCTTGCTCAGAATAACTCCCCCCCATTAAGGAGGGTAACACTTTCTTTTAGCTTTCGCACATTGCAGCATCCGAACCATTCACCACTGTAAATATACACACTGTATAAATAGAGAATCCTGGGATACTTTACCCATTTGGATCAAGAGGTTGGAGAGCTAGGAAAATTTTGCATGTGCCAGGCGGCTGGCACCGATCTTGCAGTGTTGTGGGCTTCTGTGCATTCCTTTGCTACCTCCACCCCTCCTTCCTCACTACTTATCCAGAGTTAATAGTCCATGCTCATTCAGAAACACTCCAGTCTTCTGCATGTTGGATCACGCGGATTGGGTGTTACCAGATCGTCGCCAGATTTAACAAGTAGACGCTTAGGAACCAGAGCCCTGATATATCAACTCGGTAGAATTTTATTCAGCTACTGCTACTATAAAACTAGCACTGTTTTGACCTATTCCCTATCCCTGTTTAATCCTTGATTCTGATTGGGCACAAGGTGGTGAAGTTTTGATCATGTTTCAGCAGTTTTTATCCTAATTTTGACTGCAATTCTATCACATATCGACTTAATGTGGTCTTTTCACAATTTTCTCATTCTCTAGCAATCACTAATTTACACCTCTTTGTATGTTGCATGTGCCACATAAAGTACACCTGATTAAATGTTTCAATATTTAACAAGAAATCTATATCATCTTTAATGTGGTGAGTGAAGTTTTATGTAGGGAGCTTATTTATAACATTTATTAAAAACTTTTTATTTATAACATTTATTAAAAACTTTCTTGTGTTTCCAAGGTTTTTGCACTGTGAATGTCTCAATTAGTTCTTCAATAGAGAAATCAATGAAAAGCTTGTGAGGTAATAATTACTTACATGGTCTACTGTATATGTGACAATGTGAAATATTAAAGATAAATATAAAGACTTAAAAAAGTACTACATGATGTTTAAATAATATTATTACTGGTCCAGGATATACAGTACTGTTACGTTGAAGATATTCAACCTCAGGGTGTTAAAAGAAAGTCTGCTTCATGTTTGATGACATCACACCACACTGATTATTTTCCCATAGCATAGCAGCTTTTTCATGTTTTCTGATGAATTTTTGTATTTTATCATTTAAAAAGTCTATATCTCCACATTAAATTTTTTTTTTTTCTTTTTTGCAGTGGCAGCTAATTCCAGTCTTTTAGGACTTGATGAGGGTATGCTTGCACCTGGAGTTTATGTTAGGTGCTGCACGGAGAGGATGTCTCAAAATGTTTAAAGAGAGAGAATGAAAATGAGAGAGAGGGAGAGGGAGGGAGAATGGATCAGATGTTAATTCTGCTGAATATCATGACTATTGCTTAATGGAATCTTTCAATGGAATTTTTCAGTACGTACCATACAAGAAGGTGCCATTATGTTTGAGTGTCTGAATACATGTTCTTAAATTTAAGCAAAAAGTCCAGATGCATTTACTTTAGGTAAAATACAAATACAAATACACTTTTAACTTTTCATTTTTATTTGTTAAACATTGGGAAAACCATGTATCCTTTCCTTCCACTTCACAATTACTATATGTGTGGTTCAGTGTTTGTGGTTGTACCGTGACAAAATGTGTAAAAGTTCAAGGGGTAGGAATACTTTTGCAAGGCACTGTATATTGTTGTTTTACATTAATAATATATTTATACGGTTTTGAGTTATGATATGCAGTCTTATTGCATATAATGACAGCTAATGACAAAGTAAAGTGACACGGTCATGTATTGGCTAGCATTGTGGCCTCGCACCTCCAGGGTCAGGGGTCGATTCCCACCTCAGGTCTGTGTGTGTGTGTGTGTGAGTTTGCATGATCTCCACATGCTTGGTGAGTTTCCTCCGGCTACTCCGGTTTTCTCCCACAGTGCAAAGACTGGCATTTTCAAATTGCTCACTGTGTATAAGTGCCCTACGATGGTTTGGCACTTTGTCCAGCGTGTACCCTGCCTTGTTCACAATGTCCCCTGGGACTTGCTTTAGGCCTAGCACAACCCTGTAAAGGATAAGTGATATAGAGAGTGAGTGAATGAGTGAGTAAGAACAAAGATCTGTGATTTATGGGATGAATTTAATTTGATATTTTAATTAAATTTGTCTGTGCTAAGAGCATTTGTTCCCCACTAATATGCTTGTCTCATGGCATGAGGCAGGCCCCGGTTCTAAAGTAAGCTAAGTGAGCTCTGTTTGGAGGCCTTAAACTTACCACTAAAAGGGCAACATGGGTTGATGAAAACTTACATGAATAATAATTAATATAATGAATATAAAATTTTGTTAGAGAAAACATATCTTTAATACTTTAATGCAATTTTATAGCACAGCCATTTTCTTTTATTTCAAATCTATATATATATATATATAGGTTCAGTATAT
>JAQQZS010000038.1:1823437-1842614 GCA_030068045.1 Platyallabes tihoni
TTTATTTTATTTAAAATATATATATATATATATAGGTTCAGTATATATATATATATATATATATATATATATATATAAAGGTTTTACCACCTGTAATTTGACACTGAGAACATCTTATTACTCAGTCTGTTTCTAGGATTGAGTCCTCTAGAATAATTAGCTACAAAGTCGAATACAAGTTTCCAACGCTACATAACCAAGCAGAGACACCTCATAAAGCAAGCCGAGAGAGCTTGTAGGTTACTATCTAAACTTCCTATCAGCATGGGAGCAGTTTTATGGCTGTTTGCCCCACAGCAATCTGTCTCCCAACAGCAGTTGTCATACAGAACAGATATCTGTTTGCAACATTTCTAATAAAGATTTGGAGCTGACACTTCCTGAAAGAAAAAGAAGTGAGGTGACAAATATCACATACCTAAATATCATTCTTGTGATCAGGTTTAACCTGCTCACCGCAAGATACTAGATATATTGGCATAATCCAGGGTCAGTGAGTTTAATATGTCACAAATATAGGTGCTGAGGGGCCTCTTAGTTTAAACCAATGGACGTAATAGTGGTATTATCTATAAGAGAAAAGAATATTTAATTACAAATACCTATAGAGTTTAGACAGCAGGTGCAGCATTTAATGTTATACACATATACGTACATCTAAAACATTACAAAGTAAACTAGATAACATAAAGACAATGTTCATGTGACATCTATGGTAATGCACTAATAAAAATGAATAGAAAATAAAATAAAAAAAGAAGACATAATTATAATATATAAAATGTAAATTAGATTAAAGTAGATTTTTCAAAGTAGGTAGGGTAGGATCTGCTAATTATTTATTATAAAACCGCAATGCTGTTGAATTTTCAGGTTAGATGTAAGCTAAGATAACAGTAGCCCAGACAGTTGTTCCTGTAAATCATCAAACAGTTTCACAGCAAAACACAATAAATCCCATTTTTTAAATATTTTCACTCCTTCTGACATTTTTTCCCCCCCGGACACACAAGATGTTCTATAACAAAATATTGAATTTGAAAAGTTGTACATGTTCTTTTAGAAGCTTACAGCTTATAAGTTTTTGGCACTAAAATGACAGAAAAATGTGACAAAGCCATAAAGACTAAAAACTAAATGCATTCAGTGGACGTAATAATAATAATAATAATAATAATAAAGAAGTTATTCTGTACATTCTGTTACTGCTATTGCAGTTTCCCCAGCACTCATGGACTTCTTTGATAAGGTGCTTTGCCATCCACCAAAGTGGTAGCGGAGAAGGGTACAGTAGGTGACAATTTGGCAAAAGTCAAAGGTTTTTCCTGCACTCTAACTCTCCATTCATTTTACTAGGAAAGTGTTTTTTTTTTTTTTTTAAATAAAGACTATGGGGATGAAAAGTGTCCCTTTAAAAAGTCTATGTGAAGCAAATTGCTCTGAAAATGTGAATTACTGGAGAACTGCTGATCTGATTCCCTATAATATTATAAGTAATAGTGCCCGATCCCCTGCAGAAAGGAGCAGTTGGGCAGTTCCACTGGTTTGAGTTGGATTAAACGGCAATGTTTTTTGGAGCAATAATAATAAAACTGGGACTGTTCCAGCCAGTACTAATTATTGTAAACTATGAATTCATTAATTTATTGTTTTGTAGTAGAGATTACTATTATTATTATACTACTACTATTGTTATGTAGTAGAGATGTGAAGCAAAAGCTACTAAAATACCTACATTTATAAATAATTCATTAGTTTGTGTATGGATTAGGTACAGGATAGTTCCATATTATAAAATTTATATGCACAGTGTGGACGTTGACTCTTGTCACACTTACTCCTGAAAGGCAATTGTTAGTTTTGTCATCCCTGGTGGATGTGAAGAAGTGAAATATTTCTGACCAACTGATCTTAGACTGATGGGTGAGTAACAAAATTTTTCAAAACAACAAGAAGTTGTTCATTTGACATGACTCAACTTCCAGAAAACTTCTTCTGGAAGACAGAGAATCTTCATCAACATTTATGTCCATACTGTACAGTACAGTAAGCACCACTGTATGAAAATCATAAAATTCCTTACTCAAATATAAATAAAAAAATACGTTTAATAATGTTCATCAATTTAAATAAATCCTTGATTAATTTGTAATGGAAGTGACATACTGTACAAGGACATGCAAACAAAATTAGACTATAGGTCCAAAAGTATGTGGATTCCTGTGTATTGGGGAATAGTGCTAATTTAGGCACAGGATTGCATGAGGACAGGCAATGATGTTGGATGAGGACGCTAGGAGCACATTTGACATTCCAATTTTTACAAAAGTGCTTAATATGGCTGAGGTCAGGGTTTAGTGCAGGCAGAGATTTCTACTCCAACCTCAACAAAATGTGATTGATTTTGTGCACAGGTACAGGTACAAAGATATCCTATAGATTAGTTTGCTTACAAGTCTGTTGCAACAGTTGAAGTCCCTTCAACAAGGAAGAGCCAGATACAAATGTGATGGTCAGGTGGTTATATACTTTGGGCCAAATAGTGTATACATTTAATTTTTCTAAGATTTTTCAAATTTTCTTCCTTTTCCTCCATTCCTGTAACGTCTGTAAGGTGTTTCTTGTTCTGGCTGTGGGGAAAAAAATTAGTTGATGTTATTAGTTGTCTGACATTTGACAAAACTTGCATATGCTAAGAAAAGTTAACTAATACTTAAGATTCATTTAAATTTACAGCATTTAGAAAATGTCTTTATCCAGAGCAAATTACAAAAGCTATGTATTTTTTGTTAAATATCCTAGATGTTATCATACTTTCTAAGATAATCTGCTGTGAATTTTGTTTTAAAAATATTTATATCACCAAAATGCATACTTTTTCTATTTTTTTTTTTAAATAAATGTTTACAACCTAATACTCACCAAGACATGACCAGATAATGCAATGTCTCTGCAACATCATAATGCATTACTTGTATATTAAATTTTCTGTGCATGTTTATTCAAGTTGATCTTTACATTATTAGTCATTATATTATATTATATTATATTATATTATATTATATTATATTATATATGCCTTCAAGTATACATGCATAACACAGATGCTGCTGACTTGCTCTTGGTTGGAAGTACAAATACAGAATACTGAGCTCGATACAGAGATAAGGATCAGACCAGCTTCGACCCAGGAAAGTGAGCAGCAGCCGAAAAACCTGGCATTCCTCAGGGGATTTATTAAGGTGGGAGAAACCTGGGGGCTAATCCAAGAGGCACGTTCAAATAACCTGTTCCAACTTTGTACTCTGTACTGGCCGTAGGCATTAGGTTTCATTCACTGGGTTTGGCTTGGAACTGGAAACTTTTAATAAAGTGACTAATTAAATCTTTTGTTCTTTTTGTTGGCTTTATGTTCTAAAACAGTCTAGTTCAGGTAGGTAAGTGCAAAGGAATGAGAAGGAAGCAAAGGAGAAATATTTCTGAAATCTAGCATGTCCTACTGATATTACACTTACAAATATGTAGTGGTTGCTTCAAACAATCACTGTGCACATTTCAGGGAAAAGAAATCACCTGCTGAATACTTAGAAAACATTCCGTCAATCTCTGCACTTTACCTTAAAATATAATCATTAAATATGATTGTCGTTCAAGGCAAAATGGGACTGTGGAAAATATCAGAACACAGTTAGAGTAAGAGAAAAAGACTCCCTAATTTATTCCCTAAAGTATGCCTCTATATAATCCCCTGCTACACTAATGGACTTATCCCAGTGTGTCACTAGTGCTTGGATACCATCAAGCTAAAAAGTTTTCTTACTACGCCGGAGCCATGATCAGAGTGCCTGCTTCACGTCTGAAACGCCGGCCTCCCAGGTACTGTATGGCCCAAACATGTGGAAACAGCTTGGCGTGAGGTCAGGACTGTAAGGGGGATTTGGCAATAACCCTCAGTCGAGTTCCTGTAATGTGCAAGCGATGTTGGTGAATGATTGTGTGTACAGTCCACACAGACCTATGCAGAAGGTGGCAAAAAGTTATCTGTTAATTTCCAAGGATCAGGCGTTCCACTTACTGAATGTTCATGAGAACAACTGCAGTGGTCTCCGAGCCACCTCAGCTGGGATCATCATTCACGACATACAGTATGTGCTTCTTTAAAATGTTTGCACCGCTCACATATTTTACTGCGGCTAAGAGTCTCATCACTGCACTATGCTTGAAGTGATTGATGTTGGGAAAAAAATAAGTGTATTACTGCAATCTGGTGAAATGTGTACTGAAACGAAGCTATCAAATTTCTAAGTAATTTTTTCCCCCCTAATGGAGATTCCATCGCCATGTAAATAACTTCACCAAAATGTACCAGTGGAAGTGATACAGTATGAGGAATGCTGGAGGACCTGCTGAAACACTGAACTTTTAGACCAGAATTCTTTTAAGACATTGTTAAATTTAATGAGAAATAATATCCATAATAACCCATTATTCACATGAAGTTGAATAAACTAATCATTGCACTTGACTTCCTCCACATTATTCAGAGCAGTTTCACTTTTTCTCCTTCTTGAGTGAAGGAATGGATCCAATGTTGATGATTTCTGGGCTCGAGCTGCCAGTGCTGGCATGTGGAATGTGACCGTGATGTACAGAGCTGATATGGACAGAAGAAGTCGTCTGTCTTTCAGTGCTCATTTGATCACAGCTTGCTCTGCTATGCTGCACAGAGCAGGACATAAACTCTGAGGGTCAGTGCAGATGAGTCCTTAATAGACATTTGGAATTTACAGTATGTATGGGCTCTAGAGATACAAAGGAATAAGTAAAAAGCATAACGTGTGTGGTTATTTATTTTTGATACCATGAACAGAATGAAATCTACAGCTTTTGTCAAACTACCAGGAACTGTTGTGAGTTAGAAGAAAAACAGGTATTTCACACTGACTTTAATCAAAGAAGGGATCAAACCCTATACTCTGGAGATGTAAAGCACCAACACTCTGTACTGCACCACCGTATCATCCATGGTGTGGGAACAGGTGACACTAACAACCAGGGCCACTTAGAGAAGAATATAGAGTCTAAATAGAGGTCAGTCTGGCTGAGTACTGAGATGGTCATATGGTAAGTCATAAAAACCTGCCCTGTGGGAGTCATTACTCTATAAACAAACCCTCTTGCAGATCTGCAGGCTGCAGGGTTTTACTGGAATTCCCAAGCAACTCAAAGCAAACTAAAAACCTGTGCCTGTACCGCAAGCCCAACCTCAGGCAATCAGTGAAACAGATTTAACTTGGCAGAGACAAGACTGCAGTGGGCTCTGAGCACCAATCAAATGTTTTACTGTAGCTCAGTCTCATAAAAAAAAATACCCCATAACAAACAGATTGTAGTGCAATGTTTAATAGAGAGAGCAATAATTAAGCAGCAAAAAAAACAAAACAAAACGCATGCACACACAAAAAAAAAAATAGTTTGGGAAAGTTATGTAAGGTGCAGTTTTCTTACACCTGGAATGTCAGATGTCTGTCAATTACAAATCAAAGCAAATAGTTTTTCATGTCTGATCAATTTTTTCAACAGATTAAGAAAATAATAGAAATCTGACTCTAGCCTCGGAGATGACTATGGGCATATCTATCAATGCTCTGCGTGCATGCATGTGTGCGATCGTGCATGTATGTGTGTGTGTGTACATGTCTTCAAGTGGACATTTCCTCTTTCATCCGACACTCTTAAAAGAGAAGTCTCTTTGAAATCTGAAACTGGTATCTGCAGCTAACAAAGCAAATACAGAGCAAAGATAATTTAGAATAGCTGACAGAAGAGTGTGTGTGTGTGTATGTGTGCATGTAAATATAGTGATGCATGGAAAATTACGCATGCATATATCACTATAAATCTTTGTTTCATGATAAGGCAGAGTCTATATTTTGTGCTTACTGTACATTCAAGCAATAATGATTAGCAGTAATACAAAACTTTATTTATATATTAGACTTCAACTTCAGTAGTTTGAGGTCTTAGCAATAAAAACAATGTGCAATTTAGATTAAAGGTGATTTTACAATTGGTCACTTATGCATGTTATAATAACAGTGGTGGCTCAGGGATTCAGGCTCTGAGTTACTGATCAGAAGGTCAAGGGTTTGAGCCACAGCATCACCACGCTGCTGCTCTCGTGGGCCCTTGAGCAAGACCCTTAACCCTCTCGGCTCCAGCAGTGCCATATCTTTGTTGACCCTGTACTCTGACCCCAGCTTCCCAACAAGCTGGGATATGTAAAGAGAATAACTTCAGTGTTTTGTAATGTATATGTGACACACATAAAATGTTGCTTGATGCTATCTGACAATCCTGCTTAATAAAAACACATAACAAAAGGTTCAATTAAACCTTTCCTAGTGTTGTTTATGAAATCTATCTAGCATTAATGTTAAATATTATCCATTAGCAGAACAGTACTGTGACACTTTAATTGTTATCGTGAAGGTTTCTGCTTATGGAGGAATTCGCTAGTGCTAGTCCTTGATAATGGCCAGATACAAAGTTTTCCACAGCAGGAAGATCTTCAGGACAGAGGAGTTTGAGATTTGTGTTCATTTCAAGGACAACATACAATTAGAAATGACTAAAAACACAAACAATTAATTAATTTTTTTTAAACAATAATATGGTGGTGGAGGCTTGAGGCTTAGTGTGTTAATACCCCTGTCTGCTATAATGGTTGACCCTGCGCTCTGACTCCAGGATACTAACAAAAGTATCTTTTGCAAAGAATAAAGAATTTCATCATTCAGTAATGTATATGTCATGAATAAAGGCTGGACTGATAATCAATATAAAACCATAAACTGTCACCTTTATCAATGAACAAAGCACTGCATGAGCTTCCATTCCAAACTATTACGTTTAATATGTTGATGACAAATGGCGCATTGGTCTTGTTTCATGTAACCTCTAATTAGGACTGTCTGACATTTGACCTTTGACATAGATGCCTGATGGCTGGTCCAACAGGAAGCAGATGTTCCTTGAGTAAATATGTCAGCAAATAGATAATGAACTCCAACACTGCCTCATGTACATTGATTTTGCCCCAGTATTTTTCTTGAATTTGCTTAAGTTCTTTCATTCTTTCCTAGTTAGTTGTACAGTAAATATTCTAAATAATTTTCTTTATTCAGCTAATGACAAACTTCCTTATGACCTGTAACTGCATGCATACTTGTGCATGCATAGACAACTTTATGAGACATGGCTGCAAAGGCTCAAACTATCTCTTAAAGTAACCACATGACAGCGATTTAGAGTTTTTTAGAGAATGCATCACTGTAAGGCTCAGTGTGAGAAGCAGTATCTTTGCTACCCATCAGTTTTTCTCAACCCTGGTCATGAAGGACACCCTGAGAAAACATTAAAATGTGCAGCACAGAGGGTCCTCCAGGACCTCGGTTGATAATAAATTGTAGAAGTAAATATCAACATAGGGCAGTGGTGACTCAGGTGGTTGAGGCTAAGTGTTGCTTATCAGAGGGCGACGTTTTGGTCCCTGGGCAAGGACCTTAACCCTATAAATGATAACCAGTCACTGAGATGCAAGGCATCCTCAGTGCAAGTCCCAATCCTGGAGAAATGGGTGGGTTGTGGCAACCCAATTTAGGGAAAAAGCCCAAAGGGGGAAAAAAACAAAAACAAAAAGAAACTGAGCACCAAAGCTTTGGTCACATCAACGGCATTAGTATAGATTTCATTTAATGAAACCTTGACCAAAGAAAGCACAATTTAACTCCTCACGAAAAGTTATGTTCCTGGAAAGATTAAATTTTAACTGGTTTGTTGTAAATCAATCATTTTAGTTTCAGCATACTGTAAATAAGGGTCCTAGAAAGAGCACAGGACAGCGTATATAATTACAGCAGCAGTTCTTAGATAAAGATCTACATTATAGTATCAATTTGACAGTATCAAGTGCAAGAGCTAAAATTCTCTTCTGTTCTACAACCATAACACAGTTGCTCTGTGTTGCCAAATTCCTTCCTGCCTTACACAAGCCAATACAAGAAAGCTGTCTAAAAGTATGAAGCCACTTGGTGAAAAGAAAGTCAAACAGTGAAGGCTAAAAGCAGAACATTCACTGTTCTGGCACACATACAGGAAGTCGAACACCCTGCACTCATTTGCTGTGGACTAATTATCACCTCTCTTAAGTGCCCCGATTGTAAAACAGCTCCTTGAGTCCTTACAAATTTAGCCTTTCTAAAAACACACCACATTTTCAGGATGGCCAGCAAAGGGTGGGTAAAAAAAGCTCAAGTGAGGTGACAGCTGGAGGAAGAAAGATGATGAACATTCAGTCAGATGAAGCCAAACTATATAATATCAACACACGGCAATACCACATATACACATTTCGGGTACATTTAAATATATTTACTGCTGAGTGTGTAACATGATTCAATATCAGCTCAGCTCTGGATGAATTGTATTAACCATTATCTATTGCTTTACACTGTCAAAATGATTTTTTTGATATTCTTGATTTTTGCTGAATGGCACTGGTAAATAAATAAATAAATAAATATACAGATGAAAACATAAAATATCATATTGATGGCAATAGACTTTGTGCCACTTGAATACAAGAATGTTAAGCATTTCTTAATGGACCTCTAAGAACTGATGTAGTTAGATCTGAGAGATAATCCTGGGGTGATTCTAAAATCTGAAGCCAATTGGTGTTAGGCTAGTCAATCCAGTCATCATGGGACTGACATAAAATATAATATAGGAGACAAGAAGACAATATAAGGATGCAGACTGTGGGGCCACTTTGTATAGTCATAGCACTAAAGATATTGACAGATGAAGTGAATAGCATTGATTAACTCACCACAATGGCACAAGTCAAGGAGTAGGACACATTAAGCGGCACTGTAATAGTCAGTTCTCTAAGTAAATGTGTCGGAAGCATAAAAAATAAATAATTGTAATCACTTGAGCAACAAGGTGTCCAATTGTGGTGGTTAGATGATGGTCAGGATGCTTCCAAAATTACAGAGTGTTTCTAGGATGCAGTGGTTAGTAACTAACAAAAGTTGTCCAATGAAGGACAATTGGTTAACCTGTGGCAGAGTCATGGGCACCCAAGCTTCACTGAGCAAACGCTAGCCTGTCTAGTCCAATTCCACAGAAGAGCTGTGATAAAAAGGTGTCAGAACACACAGTGCATCACATCTTGTTGTGTATGGAGCTAAATATCAACAGACAAGACAATGAGTGCCCATGCTGACCCCTGTCCGTAGCTAAAAGTGTCTACAGTGGGTAAGTGAGCATGACTATTCCCCTCCACCACACTATTACCACAGCATTACCATGAAACAATAGAAGATGAATGCCTGATCTGATGAATCACATTTCCCTTTACAAAATGTAGATCTCTGGGCAAGTATGCGAGGGGAAGAGACAGCACCAGAATGCACTTTGAAAAGAAGGCAAGCTGGCAAAGGTAGTGTGATGCTTTGGGCAATGACCTAAACATTGTTGCTGACCAAGTTACAACCTCTTATGGAAACCGTATCTCCTAATGGTACTAGACTCTTTCAGAAGGATAATACGCCCTGACACAAGGCAAAAAAGGTTCAGGAATGATTTGAGGAACATGGCAAAGAGTTCAAGATGTTGACTCAGCCTCAAAATGTTTAATATGCCAATTTGATCAAACATTTGTGGGATGTACTGGACAAACAAACCTGTTTCACCTTGGTGCCATATACCACAGCACACCTTCAGAGGACTTCAGGAGTTCATGCCTCAAGAGTTCAGAGCTGTTTGGTCAGCTGGTTTTAATGCTATGGATGATTGATATATCGACGTGCCTGTGTCCTTTAGTACACAGTGAAGAGCAGGTATGAAAAAGGGTTTTCTGCCTCCCAACTACAGAGAAATATGAGCTAGGAGATCTGCACAAGATCCCATTGCATAACTCCAAAACCACACGTCTGGTCTGCAAAAATAGTGGCAAAGAAAGAAGGTGTAAATCTTTATAGGGAAGATACAAGAGCAGGTGGATGCTTGGTGAACTAAATGAGTTGACCGGCTGTACCTGACTTAGAATTTTTGGGTATAAGCCATTTGCGTGATGCCAAATGTACATCAAAGCAAGTTGACACACATAGAAGCATGAACACACTGTAATATAATGCTAAAAGTCAGGATGAATGTAGACAACTCTGAGATGAAAAGAGTAGTATGGTCCAAGAGTTATATCGAAAGACTGATTATATACTAGTGATTAGCACCAGTGAAAAATCAACCTTTAATAAGCAAAGTCCAATAATTACGCTCTAGCAAACTAAATGCATCCTTTATGATGCAACTTCCCCAAGTGTTTAAGTCATCCCTGATCGCAGTCGCTCACAGTCAACTTTCTTACTTTCTTTTTTTTTTTGCTTTTTTGTTTGTTTTCTTTGTTTTAATCATGTCCAATTCCCACGCATCAATATTATGGCACTCCCACATCAGCAACAGCTGCCAACCAAGGAGGTCAAAGACTATCATGTGCTCTGAGACATGTGACACCAGCTGACCACATCTTTTCAAACTGCTGCTCATGCAACGTTGGGGATAGTGTAATAAACTCAGAGGAAAGTTCTACCCCTTTCGCTTGCACAAGCTCAACGTTGCTATGTTTGATGTAAGAGTGTATGTTTGCCTGCCACCTCCACCCCCAAGAGTGCATGGACAAGTTGCTGTTGGGACTCCTGGCTGTGCATGGCTGCAGTATTACCCAGGATTCAAACTTGCATCACACGGGAGCAATCTCTTTAGTGCAGCAACACTTATATAACGGTTCTTCATACAGTAGATTGTTTAATGCAAATTCTATTATAAAAGGGTCATTCTACAGAAAAGGAATATTAACTTAAGGAACAATTTCAAGTTGTCAAATATCTTTCTTGCGTAACAGCAACAACAATGACAGTTTGTGACAATTATAGATTGATTTATTGTTCAACTCATTTTTATAAGAAAATGGTGTTGTTTTGAATCAGATTTATTTTATCTTTAGATGAAAAGTATATGGTCCCACTTCTGGTACCAGTTACAAGACATTTCCTTGAACTTGGCCTTAAAAAAAAGTTACAAATCAATATTGAGCATTAAAGTAAGAAAATGTGTTTCATGATTAAAAGTACACACTATATTTTCTGAATATATACAAGTTATGTGGCTGTTATGTTAATTGAAATGATTTTGGCATCAACAAATCTAAACGACAGCACTTTCCACTATAAAATGGGCCCGCCAACAAAAGTTTACTTTATATCTCCTTCAAACACAATGCAAAAGATAATTCCATGCTATTAGTGCCACGCTAGCAAGACAAGAAGCTGCGTCAGTATCCTACCAAAGCACACCTGGCTTATATTACCACACAGGCATGCGTATAAGTAGTTTACCTTTTCTAAATAAAGTTTTACTATAATTATACTTTTCTCTGTAGTCTAGATCCAAAAGCTTATCCAGCTTGATATGATGGAGAGATCAAGGGTATGAAGATGCGCCTTGTATTGCTGGTGCATCATTTGGTTCTTTAGAAGTTTTATATAAATAAATATGTAATCAACCATGTTTATAAGTCAAGCTTGCACTTTAAAAAACAAGGCCATGTAACATATTAACTAAAATATTCTACTTCATACGGACACAAGTTCATTTATAGAACTCATCCGTTGTCTTTAACCTTGGACAGGCTATAGCTCTGCTGGAAAACTTTTAGGCTCGGCTCATCTCAGAAAAGCAGACACGCACCACCTGCTCTAACTCAGGGGTGGAGCACTTAAACAGCTCTTCAAGCAATGTTACAGGTGGCCAGGTGATACAGATAAAGAACCATTACCACATCAAAACCCAGGAAACACAAGCACACTCACACACTCTCTGTTACACACATTTATTATCTCCACACTAGAGCACACGAGGTAAAGTTATAAAAACTGCAGTGTTCAGAGGGCACTTTTCCAACACAATGGCCCTGAACTTGTTTAAACAGATTGTATTAAATGTTCTAACTATCAAACCGTGCTACACTGCTTTAACTAAACATACCTTATTGATTTATATGTGCAGTTAGACAAGATTCCCATTCGTGAGTGTTAGAGCAGTGTGTTATACTGTAGCAATGTTTCCCAATCTTCCCCCCATAAACCAACGAAAAGTTTGTTAAAAAAATCTAAAGACATATATCCATGTGATTTAAGACCAAGGAAGTCATTGGAAAGACCAATCATACACTGAATCAAACAAAGAATTACCAATGACTTTTTTTTACTAAGAACTGCCATAGTAGATCACAACAATTTATTGAAATGTCGTTGTAGATGTAAGTCTTGCCTTTGAAGCTGAATGTTTGTGACCAGACCAATTAACTGCTGTCTAACAATAAAATTAAATATCAGTGTCTAATTACTATTTTTTTTTTCTTTTTTCTAATGAAAGTTGGAAAAGTTGGGTATACTTACTATAATTCCACTTAGAAATGTGGAAGTGATACATTCAACCCTGTTTTAACATCATGCCCACTTCCTGGACAATAATAGGGCAGTAACACATATAAAAGTTAAGTCTAATTGCACAGGTCACTTCTGCTGAGTTCAACTCCAGCCAGTAATTTAGCAACTAAACCAGGTGGGATAAGTGACAGGTATCTTAGATTTATATGTACGTCCTCTGAAGAGTCACCCTTTTGTCTTTCCAAGGTGTGTTTTTAGACTTTCTCTGACATTTTGTCAGGTCTTTCTCACTATGTTAACTGCTCACTATGATATATTTTTTTAGGGCTGTCTAAATCTTATTCTTTTCAGACTGGATCTAAGTTACTTTCATCTGTGGTCCTGGATTAAAAATATATCTCATAAGCGGTCATGTGGCTTGTATGAGAAGGGGCAGATCAGAATTCATGTGACTTTTTTGCCTCCACACATGAGTGGGGTACTCGCCGACGTCATCAATCAGCACCAGCAGTGCATGGATTTCATACCAGTGCTTAAGCAGCTTTAACAAATCCAGCCCACTAACTGCTTGCCATCCTCCAGAGCAAAAATCCAAGCATATTTTTGTTTGCATAGTTTGTTTAAGATTACTGAGTGGTTGCACAAACTCATGATCTGTTTCAACACAGATGGCACAAGTAAAGACGCACTGACTGGACAGTCACTTCCACATTAGAGTCAGATAAAGGGTTTGGACCTGAGCCTCCAATAACTAAAATGGACTCCATATTAACTTAAAAAACCTCTTGTTATACTGAACCTCCAGCCTCGTAACACATAGTATGACTGCTGCTGAATCCCTGATATCTGATATCACCCAAATGAGGATGGGTTCCCTGTTGAGTCTGGTTCCTCAGAAGGTTCCTTCCTATTGCCATCTCAGGGAGTTTTTCCTTGCCACTGTTGCCCTCTGCTTGATCATCAGGAACAAAACTGATCATTCTGATTCATGCATATGAAAGCTGATATAGAGCTGCTTTGCGACCATGACCAAATGAAACAAAATGCAAATGATGCGTAAACAAATTGTGTTAATGCTTTGGCTAAATCACATTAAGAAATCAGTATTTGGTGGAATAACCCCAATTTGCAATTACAGCTTTCATGTGTTTTCACATGCTTTCCACCAGTTTTTCCCATTGCTATTGGGTAACTTTATACCACCAGCTTTGCTTGATGGCTTGTGACCAGCCATCTTCCTCTTGATGCATTCCAGAGGTTTTCTGTAGTAAATTGCAGTGTCCTCTTTTTTCCAGGCTGTGTATATACAGTATGTCTCCGTGTGCTCAGCATGGAATAACCTATGTGGTTATGTGTTATATTTCACTGTGAGAGGTGATAGTATATGAGCTGGTATAAAATGAGATATTGAGCCAGCCTGAGATATAACGTTACATGCCACTGCATATACGGGATTATAAATAACTGTGATAAAGCGATGCATTAAACAGGCATATTCTAGTCGCACTCATTTTTAAACACTTTAAATATAACAGAAATGTAACAGATTAATACTTGACTGATTCAGCAAATAGAATGATGCACATTAATTATCACAGTATGCTTCCAAGCATTAACTTACAGAAGTGTATAATATATGTACACATATTCTAACACGCACCAGCTGAGAGGAAAACCTGAGCCGTGCTTTCTCCAGAATGGCGCCAAAGGAGGCATTATCAGTCATGCCTGGTGTGGTGTGGGGTCAGGCTCTGACTGACATAGCTGACAGATGAAAGCCGTAAGTGTGTTCCATACAAAGCCTGACCTGTCGCCAACACTTGACCCTTTCTCCACTTGGGCAGTTTGCCTTACTCAGATTCTGTTTCATCTATTACAAATTAAAATGGCCATCCATCAATACACCAAGGAAATGGATAGCATTGCACTCTTACACTTACTAATGAGTAGTGTCACTTAAAAGGGTAATTCGATAAGCAATATTAGACAAAGAAATTGTTCTTTTTTTCATCAATGATTGTATTTTTTCCTAAATTGACCCGTAGACACTGTTTTAGCCAGGAAACTATCTTAATGATCTGAGTAAAAGAACAGTGTGGCTGCACATCTTTTAATAGGGCTCTATTTATTTTAAAGCTAATCCCTTGTAGTTAAAGAACATTAGGCAACAGTTTGAGGGAAGAACAGCTTCCTGTCAAAACCCACATTCAAAAACAGCCACGCATGCACTGGAATACGGTCACTCTGGACTCTGTAAATCACATGACTATTTTCCATTGCTCCAAAGTCCAATCTTTGTGCTCCTTAGCAAATTTAAGCCTTCTGAGTATCCTCACTAACAAGTGTTTTCTTTGCTTGCTTTGATCCTTCTGAAATGGTCTATATAGTGTAATAAAATTTTAAAAAGTAATTAAAATCCAATGATCATACACAATTTCATATACAATTTCCCTTTAAAAAAAAAAAAAGCAACCACTAAAATAGATAGACACATCTTCGCATGATTACATCAGCTGTGTTGCTTTTTCCAGTATATTTTAATCAGGTGTAAGTATAAGTATACTTTAATCAGGTGTTTTATCTAGACTGTAGAGATACCCTCACTTTTTAGTGCTGTTCTGCCACCGGTCATTATAGAAGCCTGTATCTGCTGAAAGGTCAGTCATACAGGTCTCTCATCAGCAGTACAAAGTTGCATGAATTCCCCAGGGATGTGAAGACAGATGTGTAGTTACTTGGGCCTCTAAATGTTCCTGCACAGGTGAGCTGCTAACATCTTGTCACCTGTAGCACTCTGACAGAGACAAGCCCTGCCGCAAGGGTCTGGAGACATGCAAGCTGGCCCGGATCTGCTGACTGATCGCTGAAATGGACGCGATGACAGTGTGCTCTTCTAAATTTCAGGTATTCAGCAAAGCATTTTGATTTTTCAAGATGAGTTGACCAGGCATAAAATATTTCCCCCCCCTATACCTTCTGCTAAGTAAAATAATTGAAGGTAAATTATTCTTTGAATTACATGCTGCTATACTCCTTCTATAAGTTGTAGTTTAGTTAAACTTAACTATAATCTAAAGAGTAAACAAGGCATTTTGAATAGAACATTAATTACTATTGCCATCATTTTTAATGCTTTGGTTTATGAGTCTTTCTGAAATTATATGTTTCTATATCAACATACAATATGCAAAAAAAGCAAAGACACAGGCAAAGATGTATGATTGCCCTCTGATCGAGACACTTTATCTTGGTTGAGTCTCATATACTGTATACTGGGGAGGCATTATATATATATAGCTTTCTCTATTATACCTAAATTATATGAAATCACCAAACATCAGTTTATGCATCGTTACATATCAGTAAGCTACAATTGTTGTTAAGGGTATACAGTAGTGTATCACGGGGGGTGGTTTTCTCGCTTTGTCCATGTCACTCATAACTCATAACGGTTTTCGTGCACTACATGAAATAATGTTGCTTTTAAAACTAAAATCAGTATCATTCACATTGGTTCATAACACAGTATTGTTGAATGTAGGAGTCTGATTGGACAGAAGGTACAGAAACGATTTTCAGTGGAACAGCTCCGACCGAGTAATCTGATTGGAAAAGAGGTGTTCCATGATTGGTGAAAATAGAGCATAACAGCTCTGCGACATTTTAAGTATATATATATCACTACATGTAATATGTGTTCTAACAATTGTTAATTACACTAACTGTCACCAGCATGGGTGACAGTAGGTCTGTACAGGCTGCATTACTGGAAAGAGGGGAGAGCAGCTGCTTGCCAAAAGTCACGATTAAAATCTGTTACAGAAGCACAAATCCTTTTTGCAAACTGATAATCATGGTCAGGTTAAAGGATGAGCCCTTAGACTGTGTTTGAAAGTTAGGGTTGCTAAACTTGGAATGATATCCATTTGTAATAGGAATGTTACCCTGTCATAAGTTTTGTGATTGTTTTACTCAATGTGTGTGTGTGTGTGTGTGTGTGTGTGTGTGTGTGTGTGTGTGTGTGTGTGAACTCACCATTTCATTTTCATCTTAAGCCCATCTTATAATTAGTCATTGAGGCAGATGTCAATAAAGCACACATCATGCACTGTTGGAGGGAAGGCAAGAAAAGTCAGAGTATTACATTAAATATTTGTTTTATTTATAGCTTTTACACTCAAAATCACAGCCAAAATCTCACAAATAAAAAATATTATAGGATCTTAGAAATGTCTAGACAGACACGGTATTTTCATTGACCCCCACCTGCATTGTTGTTGCTGTTGTTCTCATTGAGGCCATCATTCAGAGTCTCCACAGAGGTCTTGTTGGAGGGTGTGGCATCTTCTTCACTTACGTCCAGGCTCTTTGGCTCGGCCGGCTTCTCAGCAGAAGTTTCATTGGTCAAAGTCTCCGCCGGGTTTTTCGTATCCTGCTGATCAGCTTCATTCGGGGCTGAGTAGGAGAATATGCAATAACAGACATTATTAATGTAAAATCATTTAAATATTAAGAAGCAAAGCAGAAAACATTTTGAATTCTGGAGCTCGGTTAACTGGAGCGTTAGCATGTACAGTATCACAAGCTGCAACATGTTTAATATAATGTGTAACGCTGGATATGAGTTTAATTTTATATGCATACATTGTTCAAAACATAAAGAGGTCATTTAGTTTTATTGGTGGCAACCCAACATAATCCAAGGTGTTATTTTGATTTGTGGTCTTATAGTTATTACTCTGTTTTCTTGGCCAGATATGAATGAAAGGCAGCAAAACCTTCACTGTTACTTCAGATACAAACATTTATCTCTCCTTTTTCATACTGTATTTACTATTCTTTATTTTACTTTATACATTTTCTGTTCTTTTTTTCCCCATTCTGTCTAGTGTCTGAGGGGCGTTCAAGTCAAACCAGGACTTGTGATGAAAGTTTTCATAAATGGAGTCATAAAACAAATTGATGTTTACAGAAGACATCAAGCACCGTATGATGATGAGACTCGTAGCCAGATTTAAAAGGTAAAACGTTTAAAATTAGACTGTACTGTATGTCCGTGAATGACGATTCGTCCCAAGGTGGCTCGGAGGAGTCGTTCCTGTGAACATTCAGTGAATAGAATGCCTGATCCTTAAAAATCAACAGAAAACTTGTCACCACTTTGCACCATTTTTTTCTGTGGAAATTGTACATACAATCATTCATCAACACCACTTGAACAATACTTGCACATTACTTCACTTCCAGGGATTTCTATACGTTTGGGGCTTTAAATGAATTCCTGGGAGGCGAGCGTTTCAGACGTGAAGCAGGCAGTCTGATTAAGGCTCAGGCGTACTGAGAAAACTTTCTATCATGATGAAATCCAAGCATTAGTGAAATGCTGGAATAATTGTATCAGTGAAGCATTATATAGAGAAATAAAGGGTTTTTTTTTACTGTGTTCTGTGCAATCAAAAGTCCCAGTTTGACTTGAACGCTCTTCCTATTAATCAATACTAGTGTAACTTTTATAGAACAAAAAGTAAAGGGGGAAAAACATAGCTATAACTAAAGGGTAGAAGGTTTCATATATCTCTCCCTTTCCCACACAAATCACCATAATAAACTAATTTACCAATTTCCACGAGCACTAAACCACCAGTTCTCTAAAACCACCAAACAAAACCATTAATCCTCATTCCACCACACACACACACACACACAAACACATACACACACACACGCACGCACACACACACACACACACACGCACGCACGCACACACACACACACACACACACACGCACGCACACACACCACATACAGCAGTTATTTTCATTGCACATTTTCTGACTCACTTCCTCCATAATTATTACAGCCAACACAGAAACACTCTGATTAGTGAGCGCAGTCAGACCTACAGGGCTTGTGCAGGAGATACAGCTGGTCCTGGTGGGAAAACAGAGGCACCTGCTTATTACCAGGGACCGAGTCCTGACTCAGCCAAAGCACATCTGCGTCACTCACTCATTGGCCGAGTGCAATCCATCTCTTTGTGTCTTTTCATCTCACTTTTCCGATGTGTGCTTAATGCCTTTCAAAGATCTACAGTTCTAGATCTAGAACTCTAATCTACAGTTGTCGGACCAAAGAGCTGAAATGACCGTTATTAGGCTTAACATGGCTAATGATATGTCTGGGTCCTGACTTTCTGTGAAAGTCCTGCAGATGTTTAAGGTGAGTCAGAGAATGTGAATTGGGGTGAAAGCGACAAGACACAGTCTGCAACATCCAAATTCTTTTTTTTATATTATTAGATCATGTCTTTTTTTTTGCATTGTGTACTCAAATAGCAGAAGCTGTGTTTTTACAAATGGGGAAAATTTAATTCTTTATTATTTATATTATTAGGAGTAGTAGTAGTAGTAGTCGTATTGTAAGTATCAGAATGATTGAAGTTTAGAGTCCTGGGCCCGTATTCACAAAGCCTCTTAGAATTCTCTCAGAGAGCTCCTACCTAGCTGGGACTTAGAAAGTGATTTAGAAAACCTTTTAGAGCAACTCTGAGTAAGGATAGTACAAAACCCTTTATCTTAGTGAGGGGGTGTGGTTGACCCCGTTGCTAGGGATGATGCAACAATTCAGGGACTGTGATTGGTTGATAAAAGTAACCTCTGACC
>JAQQZS010000038.1:1858039-1871195 GCA_030068045.1 Platyallabes tihoni
AAATAAAATACCGCAAAACTGCAGAAACTGGAGAGACACTGAGCCTCGCGATGTGTACGCGCCGCCATCTTGGTCTTAATAATCTATAAAATTATATAATAATAAATCTATAAAAATAGCAATGTGTCATTCGTTGATAAATACTCAGATACATACAAATTAGAAAAAATTTCCTCTAACATGCTCTTTAAGTGTGCATTCCTTAAATATGCCTCTACGTAAGTTAAGTCTTAGCTCAGCATATAGACTTTCTAATAAATCAAGACCTGAGAGCATTAATCACAGAAAATGTGTATCAAATAGATGTATTATCACATTTATTTGCAAGGAGCGCTGTTTACAAATTTCTCCATGTTAACTCGCAACCATGTGGCTAGAGTTCCTCTATAGCACTTAAGTAAGTCTTACATGTGTTTAATTAGTTATATTAGACATTAACACATCAGACTTACAATTAAAACCAGAATCATAATCACAATCAAAAACAGATTCGAACATCACAACAGAAATGTTCGCTTCTCGTGCTTGAACCGTGCATGTTCTTGAACTGACATGTATTTAGTTTTCTGATAAGTTTCGCACAAACGAATGAGAACGTTATGTTGTCAGTATGTTGACATCTTAAATTCAACTGGCTGCTGGTCATTTGCATTAGCTTTTCCCCCGTAAAAAAAGACTTGCTGCTGCATACTGTGGATGCCGAACACAGATCAGGAATAAAACATCAGTGTCCAGTGATCAGGGTTCAAGAAGTCAACAATGTTCGGTACAGGTCTGAAATAAGTTCTATCATCTGATCACTGATAGCAAGTCAAATTAAATGAATTTTTATTGCCATTTGCATACAACATGCACATATTGAAATTAAGTCTTGTTTATTCAGGACCACCGTTCATCACATCAATACAGCACGATGCATAAACTCCCAATATGCCATAGTGCATTAATGGGATAGTTTGGATTATTGATTGATTGATTGATTGATTGATTAATGCTAACCTATTGCATATTTTGCATTTTAAGAACAAAATGTATGGTAATTTAGCAGCACCAATCCAATTACAGTATGCCTATGTTAAAAAGCTACGAGGATGAAACCAGAAAGTTGTAGAGGAAACCCATACAAACACAGTGAGAGCATATAAAAGAACATAAAAAAGGGACTGAGTTCAGGATGGACCATGCAGTAATTCTTAATAAATCAATATTAAACACATGGTATTTCTTCATTCGTACTTTTGCATTACATGTGTTATAAACAAAGAGCAACTTCCATAATTCTTTTGATTGTGTAAAGCTGCTTTGCGACAATGACAATTGTTATAGCGCTATACAAATAAAATTGAATTGAATTGAATTAACTATGAGAGTGAGAAAAAAACATATCGTCAGATTAATTTTATGAGATTTGTTAAGTGTTCAAGTCTATGTTAAATCAAAATTAAATTTTCCTTCTCTGCTTACCGAACATGAAACATGAAGTTTGTCACCTGGAACGCGAGTACAATGTAAGTAATCAGAGTCAAATTCCACAACCGTCGCTCCATGCAAAAATGCTCTCCAGAGTTCACCGGTAACTCATATCAAGCTTCTGCAGTCACGCTGAGCTAAATTAAGTTGGTATCTTTCAAAGTTATGGTATATTTAGTACAAATGTAACTTTTTTATTTCCCCAGAAATAAGCTCCAGTTCTCTTTGAGTTCAGATGGATTTACTCCATGTTTTTCTATCTTTTAAAAACATGGAATTAAGTGCACTGGTGAAGCTAAATTGCATTTTTTTCTTGAAATAAAAAATATGCAGTAGTTAAGTTAACTACAAATAAGGGAGGGAGACTTGAATGATTACATTTCTACCAGCCTTAAAAACTCTTAACAGAAAAGCCATGCGGTCTACACGTGTGAACGATCACATGATCCATATGTGAATTTGACATGTTTAGTAGCCAGACACTTCAGATTCTCAGTTTCTGACATTTTCGCATGTAGACACACAGAGCATGTGCTTTTATTTTCACACAGTTGAATTACTTCATGTCCAGATATTTTTTGTTTTGTTTCGTTTCACATAATTTGTCTTGTAATTTATCACACAGTTCATTTAGTTCCACATGATTGTTGCACATGATTCGTTACCTTTCATATTCATTTTCAAACAGGATTTGTGTAATTTTATAATTTGCAATTAAATGTATTTTTTTTTACATTTGATTTATTTATTACTTGTGAATCATTCAAATGCATGAGTCGTTTATTTTCATTTAGTTTTATGTCCTTTCCCACCAGATTCATTTGATTTCATATTTTGTTTTACACTGAATTCATGCGCATATGTGAATAAATTTTTATCCATGACCTTTTTTACAAGATGTATTTATTTTTATATTTTATATTTTTAACGCATTAAACCTTCATAAGGTTCATTTACAATCACATGTGATTTCCTTAATTTTTTTTACACGTGAATTGTTCACCCATTATGCATCTTTGTTTGTAATTATTTTTTTTGTAAAACTTTTTTCAACTATTATTCACATGGTCTTTCATATGCAATTTCCAGGACGTAACTGAACAAAATTCTCCTACTCATTTGTTATAGGAACACATACGCAAGTATTGCATGTGACCCATATGTGATTTTTCTGTATACAGACTAGTATATGAAATGTGAATACTTCTTTTTAGGGTTTAATGAGAAACCCTCAGAGACACCAATACACTAAGTCAGCTAAGGAGAGGTTCTATTGAACAGCCACTTCAGGCACAAGCCGAGCATGGTAATCACTGGGGTTTGAACTTACAAGGCTTCGGATGTCAAAAGGTCAAGCACTGTGAGCATTCAGCCCTCTGGCCAGCAGCCTCCCTATTCTTTCTCTCCCTTCTTCCTTACACTTCTCCTCCCTTCCTCGCCCAGGCTTTCTGAGGGCTGTGTTTGACAAGTCTCTTACCAGCGCCTGGTATAAATCATCATTCATGCTGTTTCATTTGCTCCTGTGTGTATATTTATATATATATATATATATATATATAAAATGCTTGAGAGTTTACTACTGAAGCGATGTAGTGTGTGTGTGTATGTATGTGGGAGAGAGAGCGCGAACGAGACAGAGAGCTTCATTAGCAGGTCAGTTATTTGGGGAATCATAAATCTGCCTCTGGGTAGTCTGTGTTTTTCTTGCAAATGATGCATCTCGGTTAACGAATGGAAAGCTCGTCGCTGAAAGCTGACCAAAGATCAAGTAATTCACAACTCTCTCCCAGAGAAAGCCCAAAGTGGTTTGCTGCACCATTTAACATGTTCGTAAGTAGACGGGGGTTTTGAAAAATGACACAAAACATGAGCAACGTCAACACAAGCTACACAGCAAACACTATCCATTAGATGATGAAAGAAATAATAATAATGTACCTACCATGTAGAATTAAACAGTTCCCACTACTGAGAAAGAGAAACTGCTTGGGTTACACTGTTGCCTGACCCACTGGCATTGCTGTATGGAAAATCCAGCAGATCATTATGTCTAACACATTAAGCATGGCTGTGTTTAAATTCAGCTTTGCTCCTGTTACTTCTTAAGCTGTCCCGCTTCCCTCGGAGATAATACCTTTGTGATCTATCTCTAACTCCGTGGGTGAGCCTAGCCTCTTGGACCACCATGGTGTAGTTTGTAATTTGTATGGATGAAAGTTAAGAGGAATGAGGCCCACGGCTGGCTGCCAAGTGCTAACGGACTGTGGCTGTGTGCGCCCTCTTGATCAATGGTGTCGGACGCTGCGAGTGCCCTGTGCCGGATGGCATTTACATTTTGCCTCCCACTTTTATGTCATTGCCCAGAGCTTCAAGATGTGAACACGGATGCGATCGAACTGCTGTCATCACAGGATGAGACAAAACATCGGTGGACCAGGGGAAAGTAGTGTAGCGGCTGATGCCAAGATGAGACTTGGGCAAAAAATATACTGGACGTACAACCATTCTTCTTACCCCACCAACACTGTTGTGCTCTAGTGCTGGAAGTTAACCTGAATAAAAATGCTAACCTAAGATACTGTTGAGGTGACCCTGTGATTGTTTTTAATAACTAGTGGCCACAAATAAGTATTAGTAAAATCAAGTTAAAGAAAATGTTTTGTCTGAAATACGTTAAGTAGTACTGTATATACTTGCAAAGCAGTATTTCTAAAGTGATTTTAGTGTTGCGTGTTCTTTCTTGACCTGCACAGGAAGACTAGCTACAAACAAGCAACTATTTTTCAGCAATTTTTTTAATGAGAAAAAATAAGGTAGGAATATTGGAGACGCGTTGGGCAAATGTTGGACTCAACATTCCAGAATACAATTCAGATATACTGTTCAGTACAGTACGTGCTGCACCAGGCTCTAAAGGTGGATGCCAGTATCAAGAGTCATCCTGAGTACTATACTGTAGGAGACCTTTAACCAAAGTCAAAATAAAGCAGCATGAAAAGCCTCATCTCCAAAATTTCATTCCAAAAATACTTTTTAAACAAAAATTAAGATAACATTAATGTTATACTGTTTAAGGTAGATTTTTTACATTAAGTTAGTTTTCTACCAAATTGCACTGTGGCCTTACAACTTCAAGTTCAAGGGTTTGAATCCCACACGACATGGCGTTTACATGTTCCCCATGCTCTTGGTGGGTTTCCTCCAGGTACTCCAGTTTCCTCCCACAGTCCAAAAACATGCAGAGTAGACTAATTGGCATTTCCAAATTGTCTGTAGTGTGTGAATGGGTGTGTGAGTGTGTGTATGTGTGTGTGTGTACCCTGTGATGGATTGGCACCCTGTCCAGGGTGTACCCTGCCTCATGCCCTAAGCCTCCTGGGATAGACTCCAGGTCCCCACGACCCTGAATACAGGATAAAGTGGTATAGAAGATGAGTGAATGATGAGAGTGAGAGTCCAAAGACATGCAGAGTAGACTAATTGGCATCTCCAAATTGTCTGTAGTGTGTGTGTTCTTGTGCCCTGCGATGAATTGGCACACAGTCCCCTGTGATAGGCTCTCAGCCAGGGAATAAATGAATTCCGCAGCGCAAGACAGAGAAAAACCGTTGGCTTAGTTGTGATCACGTGACGCTCGGCGTTAAAACAAGAAGCGCATGCGTTATGCATGATACTCGGTGCTCATAAACCAAGACATGCTCGTTTTTCCAAGTCAAAATTTATAATTTTTATTATTTTTTTATTTTAAGATTAATTTAAGATTTCTCGTCAAGCAAAAGTCTCTTGCTGTATAGACATATGATTTGAGAAGTTTTAAAGTGAGTGTGGAAATCACTGAGAGCAATAACTCCCAGCTGAGTTCCTGTAAAATCTATTGATTTTCAAGGATCACGCATTCCACTCACTGAAAGTCCCAGTTTGACTTAAACACCCCTGATATTTTTCCTATAATTCCACTGCCCAACATATTTATTCCTAACTTGTAAATGTCTTTTCAACAAATCACTGTAAGTCATGTAATGTCTTGGGAAGATTATTTAAACTGTTTGTGAAATCTCTTTTTGTTGATTGGCAATGTTAAAACTAACTGCTGATCTTTGCGGCTACCAAAAAGATAATTGGAAGAGGACGACTCCATGGGTCCACCCTATAAGAAAGAAAAATGGATTGAGAGAGGCAAGCAAGCAAGCAAACAAACAAGCAACCAACCAACCAAACAGTAAATCATTTAATCAGCCACCCTAGTAGCACAGTCATGTAGATGGTTAAGTTGCTGAATCACGGCTCCAGGGTCCCTGGTTCACTCCTGAGCCCAGGTTACTGTCTGTGTAATGTGTAGCATGTTCTCCTTGAGTACATGAGGGCTTTCTCAGGGTTTTCTGGTTTTCTTCCACCAACCAAAACCATGCTAATATGTACAGTAGATTGGTGATTCTAAAATTACCCTAGGTATGTGTGTGTGTGTGTGTGTCCCATCCAGAGCATTACCAGCAATAAAATCATGAAAAATTCTTCCCAGTGTTCCTTGAATCATCTCCTGATTCACCACTCCCCGACTCATTCATTTCTTTCAATTCCATGGGACTCGGGACACACAGGCATGGATGGTATACCCTGGATGGTGTACCATATGTATATAGTCATACATTCACACACACACACTACAGGCAATTTGGAAACCAATTAGCCTAATCTGCATGTCGTTGGACTGTGGGAGGAAACCAGAGTACTTTTATGAAACCCACCCACTACAACCTTAACCAGGATAAAGCAAATTAAATGTTGAGCATTAATAAACATTATGTGCAATTTTTGAAAGCTTCAGGATGCTGCAACATTGTCCTTGACCACTGGACCATTACCGGTTCTAACAATTTTACAAACCTCCGTGACAGGAGCTGCTTTAAATCTGCTCCAGCGCCTTTAACACCAAGTACATGGATGAAAGTGTGCAAACATTCTGCCCTTTGACTGTACTCAAACTTGTGATTCTAAGTCGTATTCAGTTACACACATGGCACACCAGATAGCTCTGCTTGACTGCTATGTCCAATTGGGGTCAGTAGGCCATATAGCTCCAATGACTGATTTGAGTTTTGTTTCACACACACACACACACACACACACACACACACACACACACATACCACTACCACCAGCAGCAGCTATGTTTCTTACTGGCCTTTCCCCTAATTGTCATCTTGAATACTGATACTTTAAAAAAGGAAGGGTCTGGTTATGGGATCAGTGTGTGTAGGGAAAAGGGGACTGGTGGTGTGTATTACTGTAATGCATTAGCCCTGAAGGCTAAGACCTCCACGAAGAGTTTATCTGAGTTTAAGAAAAAGGCCAACTTCTTTCCTGCGTATGGATTTGAAAGAATTTTAACCTTGAAATGCTATGATCGTTAAACTGGATAAACATGAGTATATAGAAACTACAAAAACTCATGTACATGTGAACATTTGGGAAAATCAGGTGCAGGTTGCTGTGTCTAAATTCTAGGGAGGGGAAGTCAGAAATAATGAAAATTGATTTTATTTTTTTATTTCTGGTACTGTAAAAAAAAAAAAAAAAAAAGAATAAATTGCCATGGGTATGGAGAAAATTTATCAAACTGTGACTATCTAAAGATGCATAAAAACTTGATAGCTAAGTTTGATTTTATGAATATATTTTTTAAAGACTTCAATTTTTAATGTCTTGTAAAGAAAAGGATGGTGGGACAAAGAGGCTATTAGGCTATGAGGACCATTAGGATGTTTAAATGACCTGAGTAACCTTTAGCTCAGGTGATGAGAAAGAGACTAAAAATATAAGTGAGAATCGTAAATATACAGTATCCTTCTTTGTGAATTTGCATAAATATTTTTTTAAGTAAATCAATATTCATTCATTCATTCATCTTCTATACCGCTTTATCCTTGATCAGGGTCGCGGGGGACCTGGAGCCTATCCCAGGAGACTTTCGGGCACAAGGCAGGGTACACCCTGGACAGGGTGCCAATCCATCGCAGGTAAATCAATATATTTACTTTTTTTTTTTTTTTACAATATAGAAGTAAACATGGAGTTTCTCAGTGCAGTAATATATTTCAAAGTAATGTCTCCATTTTTAGTTGAACCAGACCTTAACATGACAGAAAAAGTTTTCAGCATGACATTTCACTACAATATTGTTTGAAAGCCACCCATTAATTTGTCATGCTTAATTAAACTGAATTAAATTTATTTAGATTACATTTAACACATGGCAACAAATGTTTTACTGCAACAGGCTGCGAAATGCCTAAAGATACAATTTTTAAATTGTTTATTTCTGTAACAACGTCAACAGCAACCTCATTTCCCCTCTCGTCTGTTCCAACCACTCAGCATTCAGCATTCAGCAATATTCTAATTCACTTGAACATCTGTCATCATATGCATCGGTTACTCACTGTTTCATGCCTTGAGTTGGATGCTTTTTTATGCTTAAATTATTCATTAGTCACTGTGTGGCTTAACAAACAAAATAAATTCCTCTGAAGCTGCTCAGGTACAGTGACAGGACTCAAAATAAGAGACTAAAACTTGCCAAAAAAGTCCTTCAAGAGACCTGAAGAATGACAAGATCAGAAATACAAGAAAGTCTCTTTGGAGTCCCTTTGCACAGTACTGGTACATCTTTAAAACATGTTAAAATCTGTTCAGTTTGACAGCAAAAGGGGAGCAAAGGAGGGTACTGCCAGTTTTTATTTATTTATTTATTTATTTTTCAGATAACTCCAGAAGTATTACAAAAGTATAGAAAATATTCTGACGGTTGCGGTGGTGTAGTTCTAAGCACTGTGGCTTTACATCTCCAGGGCTGAGGCTTTGATTCCCAGCCTTGTGAGACCTGCAGTGGATTAGCACTTCATCTTCATCCAGAGTGTACCCCACTTAATACCCTGAATACCCTGTGATAGGCTCCAGGCTTCCTGCAACCATATCCAGGGATATAGGGATATGGGTAAGGGATATAGAGAATGAGTGAGTGAGAAAGAACACATCCAAGGTTACACCCAATGTGATGTTGCATCACATCTAAATCACATAATGTCCTATTTCACAAAACGTACCAGGAATGTTAAACAAGGTAAACATGTAGTTTTTGAATGTTGGGGTAGCTGCAATGGCAGGAACCATGTAATTGTCTTTTTTTTTTTTTTTACCTTAACATTCTCCTAAAATTCACTGAATGCATTTAGTTCACTCGCAGCAATCACTGTTTTGCTGGTAGTTTAACATCAAGAAAGAAATAAGGGTGCAATTGGTTTTTCCAGATGCATCATGTTTTGCTATGTAATGCGGTCAGTCCATGTCATGAGTTGCCTAAAATCTGAAAGTTCTAAGCTTCATAAAGAAGGTTATATTGCCAGTTTATCAAATTCAAAAATTTGTTATAGTCACTTTTTTTTGTCAATAGTTTTTCCTTAGGTAAAGGAGCAGAGCTGGCGGACTCATAGGCGTGGAGTGTGTGATCAACTGGTATGTTTGGATGCTGTCTTCTTCCACTCTCATGAGCTCATTCAGGTTTGTTGACAGTGGAGTTGCTTTACTTCTCAGGGAGCCCTCATGTCTGTGTTTCCTTTTGGCTCTTCCTTTTAGTTATGTTGTCATAGTTAGTCCTGCCGGAGTCCCTGCTTGCACTCCACACAAAATACACATGGACTCTCTCTCTCTCTCTCCCTGCCGAGCTACACATGGCACTCCTAAGTGACCCGCTTCTGGTTGGCTTTTTCATCACATGAAGACCACTACCTGCTGCTAAGGATGGCGTCATACAGGCTTCTTAAAGATTCATGTGATAACTGGAGGATGATTGCACTTAATAACCACAAAGATGGCTTGGATTGCAACAATACAAACAGTTTCACTATGATGGCTTATGATGGCAAATGGTTAAATCCTTTAAGGATTGAAATTGCCATGAATAGTTTTTATCTAAATCTCAATCAGCGAACAATTGGAACCTTAACAGAGTGGACTTTATATCAACTTAAACACATTTCCTGTTATATAACTGCACTATTGACCTTACAGCACATAGTTATAGAAGAGAGTTATTTATAGTCGTGCTATCTAGCATCACGGAAATGAAGATGGGTTCCCTCCTGAGGCTGGTTCCTCTTAAGGTTTCTTCCTCATGTTGTATCAGGTACATTTTCCTTGCCATCGTCATCTCCGGAAAAAAGGTTATTTCTTTTATTATTTACATCCAGAATTCCTGTTTCTGTAAAGCAGTTTTGCAAGAATGTCCATTGTTAAAATCACTATACATATTAAAATGAATTGAATTGAACCTTGAGTGCCAGAAAAAAGGAAGTTGACCTATGACAATGAAACATTGAATATTAATAGTGAATTTCATTTAAAAAAAAAACAACAATAATCTACTCTATAATTCTACATTGTAACTTCACCTGTTACAAACAATCCCAACACTGTAACACTGGAGAAAAGTAGTAAAATTACTGTTTATTTACCCTCTTTTGAAATTAAATTCTTGTGAAATTAAATGAAAATTCTTTCAACTCAAAACAGGACAAATTATAAAATTTTATTCATTATGCATTATTTATATTGCTGGAATTAATTTCTCAGTTACAGGAAACGTGATAAAAGCATGATCTTTGGTAATCGCACATACAGTACACAGGTTAGGTTAAGAAAAAAAAATGAAAAAAGTTGTAAAGAGTATTCATTCATTACTGATGAATGAATCAGGATTTGTTGCTCAGTCTGGGGGAAGCGCACCTGCACAGCGCAAGAAGATGAAAACATACACCACAGAAGGTATGCAGCTGTTTTGGTCTTTTGGCATGAGGTAGGTCTTGGATTTGAACGATAGCTCAGTGCATATGGCACTAATAGTGCAACTGACATCATTTCCAGTATATGTGTGGCCCAAAAATGGGAAGCGGTGCTGCGCTGGTCAAGCTGCTCCTTACTTTGCCTTGCAACATCAAGGCTGTGCGGCAGCTTGTCAACAAATGTGCTCCCCACATTTTGGATGCCTGAACACTACCGTACGGGCACGATTAGGTGATTGATTACATTTGTCTTGACCGAACAGAGCCCATCAGTGTCTGCGTTCATCCTGTGTTTTCTTTCATACATTTGTGTCTGATTTTCCATTGGTTTGGAAGCACAAATGTACGCTTCAGAATTTATTTATAATTCCTCAGAGACGATGGTTAGTGGCTGTGTTTGTGTAATGTGCAAGTAGAGCTGGTGGTTTAACCGTGTATGTGATGCATGGCCTCTGTGTGTGTGTGTGTGTGTGTGTGTTTGTTTTATGATTTCTTCTGCTAATGAGCGATTTACCATCATCAGCGTAGGCCCTCAGTGCTAATTAGTGACCCCCACTCCTTTCTAGGAAAGCTTGGTTGTGTTCTCTCTTCTTGTTTCTCTCAATCAGCCCACCAAACCACCCAGCTTGAGCTCATGATTCATGGGCAGGAGATCAAGAAAACTGCCACCAGTTTTTCGTCCTGAAGCATCCTCAATCCAGCCTTTTACAAGTGCCCCCCCCTCCCCCCGGTTTGAGAAAGAACATGACATTGCTTCACAAGCCCTATAATTTCCGAGGAATTTTTTTGTCTTTCCTAGAGTTAAATCAATTAATTTCACAATTACTCGTTTAGCCAGAAAATTAGATGCTACATCATATACAGTAAAGCAATGAACAAGGAGTTCCCAGCATTTGTGTACAGCATTCCTGGTCCTGTTAAAACACTTCAGGGATGTGTGTGTGTGGGGGGGGAGGGGGGGGGGGCCTTTGGGGGTTCATGTCGCAGCTGCATCACTGTTCCTTGGAACACTTTGATCTCTCCGATAAGTGCCATACCTAATCAGGTTAAAGAAGCACACAGAGCAGAGGAAGGAAATTCCACTCATAATGGTAACATATCAGCCCCGGTTCTATGTGTCGCATTCCTCCAGCTAATTAGGAGTAAATACCTGACCTGAGGAGCATCTGTATTAGCCCCTGCCCGTGTGGTCCATCTGCTCCTTTTTTCTGCCTATGCTAATTTAGAACACAGATGACACAAAACGCAAACGTCTCTCTCTCTCTTGACATAAGGGTATGATCCATTTCTGCCTTTTTTGCAACATAATGTGTGTTCCATTTATCAGTCCAGAATCAATATTTCGCTCGCTTTGTTCTTCAAACAAGAGCAGATGATCATCGAGTGCCACCCAGAGGGCTAGTGCTTACAGAGGCCTGCTATGAATGACAAGAAATAGTTTTTTAATGGGTTATAATTACAGTATCATTTCGTAAAGGAAGTGTCATTATACCTTCTTTTCCTTGTAATCTCTCTGTGTGGTTAAGGTTGTCAATGATCCATTACCAAAAGAGGACATTCCAGTAAAGGTTTCCAGTTTCAGAGCACTTCCTTAAGTATGCTGTCAGGACATGGAGGGTGGCTGCTTATGGCTGCGTGCTTTCACAATCTCACACAGAGCATGCTGATGTTCGTTTGCTTTAAATACACTAAATTGCTAAATTTTATATCGCCATGTTTTTTCTTGAGTCCACAGCGGGCGCAATAAACAGTAAAAAGACTGTCCAGTAAATGTTCATAATTCTGCTAACAGCAGCGTAACCAGTCTGAGCTTAGTCATCTGACGCAAGCAAGCAGCCACAGTACGTACCACACACAGACAGAGGAAGTGGTATGTCTCGATACACTTGCCGCGGTTTGCGTTGTGACAGAGAGACCAATGCATTGAGTATAGCTAATGATTTTGAACTGGCGAGCGCGAGTGTATATCAGCCTCCTCTCCCTGGTCCAGCTGGACACTGGTCAAGAGCAACTCTATTTGAGGCTTGGCAGCCGGCTCAAAGGGTGCAATTGTGAGCCACTGTGGGTAGCAGGAGTGGATGGGAGGAAGGCTAAGGCAAGCTCAAGTCACCGCAAAATGATTTGGGAGCCCATGTTTATGAAACAGCCATAATTTTCAAGGCAATCCTGAAAAGCCGAGCAACTTCCAAATGCAGTCCTGAAGAATTTTTCAGCCAGACCAAGATCTTGACCAAAAACACCTGAATGAGGTAGTCAGGTAGGCTGTAGAATAGGGTCAAGCTGATAAGGGCGCCTCAGAAGAGCTGAAAAATTCTTCTTAAGAACACTGCAGTGTACTGTGGATGAAGAATGTCCCATGGTGGGGAAGAGCAGGAGATGGCTGCAGTAAATTATGTAGCTTTGTTGTATCATAGTTTTAGGGTTTCTAGTTCAATCCTGAGCACAGCTTACACTCTCATGCGCTGTGGATTTTCATGCATTTGGTCCATGTCCAGACGGGTTTCCTACTTGCTTTCTGTGTTTGCCCCAAACTCTCCAAAACATGCCAGTGAATTGCTAACTCTAAGGCCTCGTTCAGGCTGGAAGCCCAAATCCGAAACAGTGGTAATGACATCTAAGACTTGCGTGAAACGCGTTATTTCCTCATATATCGCCCGGTTTCTGTACATTCCCTCCCATTTTGCTTGTACTATCAGACATTTTACTTCATCCAAACTGTTCTCCATTTTTGTACTACAGTTAAGTCACCTGCTTTTCCTTAAAACATGGTTAATGGCTGAACCCAGCGGTGCCGGACCACGCCATCCAGCCGGCCGAGTTCTTCTCGGTTCACCGCATGGACAGGACGC
>JAQQZS010000038.1:1888544-1902685 GCA_030068045.1 Platyallabes tihoni
AATAAAATGAAGTCAGCTGACGACCTGAATGTACTGAATGACCAGGTTATCACATCTATGGAGTTTTTCTTCCCTGAGGAACAACATACCTGTATTACATATAATTCTCTCAGAATCATTTCTAGGAATCAGCTCAAATTTAATTTAGGACTCAAAATATTCCTAGCTCAGAGTAGGCCATAAATGTTCTTTAGGCAGCTTCCTACTCTTTTTTCCAGCAAGGAGCAGGACTGCGCCAACTAAAGTGCGTGACGCCACAATATACGACACTGAGAGCCGCAAAGTAGTCTGCACATTATAATGGGCTGTAGTTTTGACAGGTTTTGTAGTTTAAAATGGTGAAATAAGCAGAGTACTTTTAACACTTGGCATTGTCACAAAGCAGTTTTACACAATTAAAAGAAACTTATGGAAATTTGTGTGAAATGTGGAAAATGTATATGAATCAAAATGAGCTGTGAATATGAGAATAATAGTGCTGTGTAAGACTGTCATAATCTGATGAAAATGATTTCGGAAAGAAAGCGAGACTGCAGGGAGGATGAGAGCGTTTTGATTTCGGAGGAGGTAGTAAAATGTAAAGAAATAATTAAAGGAAAAGTATCCCCTACTCTTACCTCTAAAGATAAAAAGTGAATGGATGGCAATTTGTGAAAGCATCAGTGCCACCTGTCAGATGTCAGATGCCATGTGTACACCTGAGAAGCGTGAAAAACAGGGAATTTAGAAAGAAAAATTTAATATAAATACATAAAATTTATATATAAATATGATTATTTGAATGGGTGTGCCACGGATGACGCCCACAACTCCATGAATGCAGCTTGTTTTTTGTGGATTTCATGCTGTGCGGTGGGGAAATGTATGAATCTGTGCATGATCTGTGGTACTGTGAGAGCATAATTTGATTTATTATTCCCGACATTGTCAGCTTTGTCACTGTTTTAAATCTGCAGCTTTGCTCCTACTAAAAAAACGTCACCTGCGGAGACATCATACGGCATATTTGTTAATGGCTAGTTTCATATTAAACTGCTGGTGTCTTATGATCCGCCCACACCTACTTCGATCAAAGGATGCAGGCTGCTTGTCAGTACCACGTATTATGAAACCTACAGCAGGGAGCGGAACTTTTTTCTTACAAAGCTCCAAAGTTATGGAATAGTCTTCAAATTAATGTTCGGGACTCAGACACAGACTCAGTGTTTAAGTGTAGGCATTAGGTAAAGGAGCAGATCTGGGGGACTCAAGGACGTAGAGTATTATGATGAACTGTTATGTTTAGATGCTGTCTTCCTCACTCTCACTGATCACTCAGGTTTGTTGACAGTGAAGTGATTGGTTGCTTTACATCTCAGGGAGCCCTCATGTTTGTGTTTTCTTCTGGCTCTCTCTTTTAATTATGCTGTCATAGTTAGTCCTGCCGGATTCCCTGCTTGCACTCTGCACTAAATATACATTCACATTATACATTATGTGACTGTGACCATACCTCCTACTCATCTCTTCTCTTCTCTGCTCTTCTCTCTTCCTCTCTCTCCACATGCTGCTCCTGAGCTGCCAGTGATCTAGACCTCCTCTGCCCTCTGGACCTGTCAGACTGCCCTGTTTCTGGTTGGAGATCTCGTCGCATGGAGGCCTGTGCGGTCTTTTTGGGCTGCATGTGGTGACTGGGGATGGTTCAACTTTACCATGAAAACGGTCCTGGCCTCGGCTGATGCAGACAGCTCCTCTTTGAGACATGTGACTGCTGTTGCTGAAGTTCAGGACTGAAATTTGCTACAGTTTTGTACCTGAGCATCCAATAACAAACTGGACTTCATATTAACTTAAACACGTCTGTTAATTGAACTTGCAGCAGCCTAACACACAGTACGACTTCTCTACTCCTGCTATCCGTTATTATCCAAATGAGGATGGGTTCCCTGTTGAATCTGCTTCCTCTCAAGGTTTGTTCATATTGCTGTCTCAGGGAGTTTCAGGACATTTTCTGTAAAATAATTTTAATTAACTTGTGATTCTGTAAAGCTACTTTGCAACAATGACCAATGTTAAAAGTGCTATACAAAATGAAAAATGCTATACAAAATGAAAAATGCTATACAAAATTTTACTTAATTGAGTTGAAAAAAAATCCTATCCAATTCAATTCAAATTTATTTTGGTAACACTTTTAACAATGGTCATTTTCGCAAAACAGCTTTATAGAATCATAAGAAAATTATGGAAATGAGTATGAAATGTGAGAAAATGTGTATGAACCATTAAAAAAAATAAATTTTTGTTCAAACTATCTTTTATGAGCTCCGTGTCACTCAGTGTTACTAAACATCACTACTGCTAACCAGCTCCAGAGTTCTCCTAAATTTTGGTGGAGGTAGGAGTGATTTCCTATTTTAAGAACGTTGATTAATTGCTCTTACTCCTACTTCTAAAATTAGGACTTAAATTGCATCACTTATCTATCTACGCATTGAATGAGACCAAACATGTCTTTTATGAGCTCTGTTTCACTTAATGTTACTAAAACATCTCTCCTCTACGTGTGTCTCTGCCTGAACACCATTTCCTCGCTACTTCTAATCAGTTAGGACACTTCCGGGTCTCTCCTACATTTTGGTGGACATAATTTATTTGTATAGCGCTTTTAATCAAAAGAAGTATTTCAGTTTGTATGAAATGTAAATGTGTATGAATCAGAATGATAAGATTGTCCCTGATGAACAAGCCGAGGATGACGGCAACAGTGGCAAGGAAAAACTCCCTGAAATGGTAATACTGTAGGAAGAAATCTTGAGAGGAACCAGACTCAACAGGGAACCCATCCTCATTTGGGTGAAAACAGATAGCAGGGATTGATCTGCATAATACTATGTGAGACTGGAAATTCAGTATAACAGGAGATGTGTTTAAATTAAATGGAGTCCAGTTTGTTCTTGGAGGCTCAGGTAGACTGTAGGAAATTCCAGTCCTGAACTATTGAGCGACTGAAGTTACAGGTCCTCAGAGAACAGCTGTCTGCATCAGTCGAGGACAGGACCGTCTTCGTGGAAAAGTGGAACCATCCCCAGTCACCGCACACATCCCAGGCAGACCACACGGGGCATCCATGCGATGAGATCTCCAAACAGAAGCAGGACTCCAGGACGAGTTATACAGGTCCAGAGGGCAGAGGGGGTCTGGATCACTGGCAGGTCAGGAGCGACATGTGTAGCTCGACAGAGAGACATGTAGAGGAAAAAGGAGAGAGGGAGAGAGAGATAAGAGAGAGCAGAAGAGGAGAGAGCAAAAAAGAGGGAGAGATGGCAGTTCGGTCTGGTCACAGTCGAACAATGTATAAGGTGAATGTATATTTAGTGCAGAGTGCAAGCAGGAATTCCAGCAGGACTAACTATGACAGCATAACTAAAAGAGAGAGCCAGAAGGAAACACAGACATGAGGGCTCCCTGAAATGTAAAGCAACCAATCACTTCACTGGCAACAAACTTGAGTGATCAGTGAGTGGGGAAGACAGCATCTAAACATACCAGTTCACCATAATACTCTACGTCCATGAGTCCCCCAGATCTGCTCCTTTAACTAAGGCAAATCAATTTACAAAAATGCTTGGCTAAATAAATAGGTTTTTAGCCTAGACCGAAACACTGAGACTGTGTCTGAGGCCCGAACACTATTTGGAAGACTATTCCATAACTTTGGGGCTTTGTAAGAAAAATCTCAGCCCCCAGCTGTAGTTTTAATAATACATGGTACTGACAAGCAGCCTGCATCCTTTGATCGAAGTAGGCAGTACATAGGAGTGATTTCCCATTCTAAGATTTTTGAAGAATTTTGATAAATAGTTTTCCTTCCTATTTCTGAAAATAGGACCAAAATGGGATCATTCTGAGAATTTTTGGCCACTTTGGAGTGATTTCTTACTCTGAGATGCTTAGTAAATACAGTATGGGCCCGGGGCTAAAATTGTAAAAAAAAAAAAAAAAAAAAAAAGGGTTCTATGAGCATGCATAATTATTTTCACACATCAATTGGCCACCATATTGTGCATTGTAATCAAAGCTTTTTTTGGACAGGTGGCGTATTTGAGCAGATTGTAAATATGAGGGGTGAGAAAGCTAGATAGTCTACAGCAGTAATCCACAACTTTATTCCTGGAGGACCAATGCCCTGTATATTTTAGTGTTTTTCCTGCTCTACCACATCCACTTCAATTAAGATAAGGCTGTTAATTAGTTGATTGGTAAAGTAAGTTCTGCTTATAGCTGAGAAAGAACTAACAAGTTTAGTGCAGGGGTCCTCCAGGACTGGAGTTGAGAACCACTGGTTCACCTATCAGAATACAGTCAATTGGTGTTGTGGATAATGTAGAAAAGCATTCACCAAAGTGAACATAAATCAGCATCTAGAAAAATAAAAGATGATTAAATAAAATTAAAAAATCTTGGACTTAATAGATGACCATATTGAGTGCTGAGGAAGATTTTCTCTCTTAGGTTGACAAATCTCTATTTTGGAAAGTCTGGTGTTTAATTAACTTTGCTTGACTTTTATTTTATTCTAATTATATGATGTCCAGTGCATAATGACGTGCCAGGATTCATGTTAGGTCACCATGATTGTCTGTCTTGCTCTTAATTGTTACAGTAACATCATTATATAGTTTATAATTAGTTAGCCGTAGGGTGAAGTCACTCAGTTATATTTAGGTGTGATGACATGAATGGTAAATATCCACAAAACCTAGGTGTAAGAAATGAGGAAGGACTTTTAGGGCTATACTTGAGGTCAGGAAAATCATTTTGGCCTTGGATGTGTCTTAAAAATGGATCTTGGTGAGCAGTAAAATATATGTAATTTTGGATCGATGTAAATTTGGAAATACCACTGTTGTGATACACACCCATTTTGCCCATGTCAGCAGAGGTATTTTTAAAAGTGAGAATGACGAAAGGTTTCTTACTCCTAACTAAATTAGCAGCATGAAGACTAATTAATTTTTTTTCTCTTGCACTCTGAACAACAAAAAAGAGTAGACTTTAAACATTTGTAGATTGTGATGTAGTTTTATATCATGTAGTTGTGGCAGTCACAAATATGGACCTCATTATAATTGGCATTAAAATTGACTGCATGAGGGCATTGCTTTGTAGTTTAGTAGACTATACAATGCAATATACGAAGCACTGGCTCTTCCAACATCTCAGACAGTTTCTGACTGACCAGGATATGCACCCAGTCAGAGTTCATTTTATGATATGCACCACTTATTAATTGTACAAATTCTTTGGAATTAAATTGATTTGCACTAGTGTTAACTATTTACAAAGATGAGCTGGCCAGTTGATTTAATTAAATGTGTAAAAATATTATATTAGTTTGTTTGTTTGTTGGAGCCAGGGTGGTTTACTGGTAATCAGAGTCCACTTGCACCTCCAGGGTTTGGGGTTGCAATCTTGCCAGTCTGTGAGGAGTTCGCATATTCTGCCCTTTGTGGGGTTTTTCTGGGAGCCAATCGTATTCCTCTAACAGTCCTAAAACTTGCACAGTAGGTCTGTTGGCCTTAGTTTTCTTTTCTTTCTTTTGTCACCACATGACACCAGCCAACCACATCTTTTCAAACTGCTCGCTTACGCACCGTTGAGGGGCAGCGTAACATACTCGGAGCGCTATCCACTCCTTCCGCTTCCGTTCCTCTTAATAGGGAGCACTCCCCTCTGAGAGAGCTCGGCCAATCAGCCACAGATGGTAGTTGCTCTAGGCCTCTGGCAGAGAGAGGTTGAAGCATCACCCGGTAATCGAAATCGATCTCCGGATGATAGGGCTAGCACTTTACCACTGCACCACTCAGAGGTACTTGTTGATTTTGGTACCAGAATGTACCCTGCATTGTGCCCGATGTTGACCCTGTATAATGTACAGTACATATGATAGTGGTAAGTGGTATAGATAATGGCTTGATGGATGAAAGTTCCTTCACAATTATGCTTAGCCCTGGAGAACCCAAGAACCCTTTTCTTCTTTTGAAAATTATGAACCATGCATTGAATGAATGCTATAAGTTCACTGAACACCAAAATATCCACTTTTTCAATTTTAACCCTTCATTTCCCAATTTAGGATTAGGCCCAAATTTGACCCATTGGGCTCTAGGTGTATATGTACTCGAACATATCTTGGTGGTGTTGGGGCAGAGGGGCTAGGAGTTGTTGGTCTACCCCGACTTCTTGCTGTTCCAACTTCAACCAAGCCTTGAGCAACCAAACCCTGGAACTTGCGAAGTTTGAGCACTTTCGATCCAGTGACTCCCTGTGCCTCACAGTCGCGCTGGTAAAGAAGCCATGCATTGATCACTGCAACAGACACAAAATGCCAGAAAAGTATCATATACCAACGACGGGTCCTGATGGGAAATTTACAGCGTGCAAGATGCGCATCCAGCATATCAACTCCACCCACTGAAGCATTATACTCCTTGATGATGTTTGGCTGATCAATGTTGGTGTACTCTTTTTTAGACTTGTCCCAGCGCCGAGCTTTGCCCAAAAGGCTCTGGTCCAGCATACGATGACATCAAACTGACTGCTTTTGTGTCTTGCCATTTCAAACAAACAGTGTTGGTGTTGGACTCAATTCGATAATCATAGGATCCACGGCCTTTTTTGGACAGGTCTTTGTCTGTAATCAGGTTGCACTTTGACATACGGTTTTTACGCACGGTTCCTGTGTAGTAGATTCCCTTTGCCAATAATTTCTCAATGAGGGGCATCGAAGTGAAGAAATTGTCAGCGAAAACCAGGAAATGTACTTTTTCTGCAAGTGACTCGCAGAGCTTTATCACAATATCTCCACCAACTCCCAACTGACTCTTCCCTTTTTGTTCATTGCCACCACCTTTTCCCTGGTATATGTCAAAGTCATGCAGGAGGCTAGAGACACAGCAGCGCGCCCACACTTTGAATCCCCATGGATGTGGCTTCCCTTTGATGTACTGCCTAATGCCACCAAATTTCCCTTTGTACGGCACCATCATCTCATCAATTGACTGTTTTTGGCGAGGAGCTATAGTCAGACATTGTCTCCGAAAAGAATCCAAAAATGGTCTCAGTTTCCAAACTCGATCCTTTTTTTATTCTTCACTGGCCATTTCGTTGTCTACAAAATGGATGACGGAGAGTAGCAGGGTGAATCGGTTGCGACTCATAACGTCTGCCACAGGCCCATAACGAACTTAATTTTCCCAGTACTGACGTACTCCAGACATTTGCACTAATCCCATCCTGAAATACATTCCAAGAACTTGTTCTATCTCCTTTACTGAAGTGTCTACACATTTCCCATTCTTTTGAACACTGTGTCGATTGGTATGTTCAACAATATTTTCCAACATATCAAGGGAAACAAAGCGTCGAAAATAAACCAGTGGCGTGTGTGTCTCGGCATCCTGGTAAGACTCTACCTGTTCACCTTGAAAGTTCACATTCGGCAACTCATAGCCTTTCTTTCGCCATTTGTAGGTTGTTGCAGCACGATTTGGCTTCATCTGTTGGCTAGCAGTCTCAGCAACCGGCGCATCTTCATCACTGGACAAGTCATTACACAAGTCACTGGCTTGGGCATAAAATTCACCACCATCACTTTCATGCGGTTCAAACAATTCATCTGAATCGTTATCACTGTCCACTTCAGGGCCAAAGTCACTATCATCAGCTTCAAGTTGCTCCAATACTTGTCTTACAGTAAAGTGTCTCTGTTTCTTTCCCTGTCCTGAAAAGGAAGCAGCCATTCTCCCTGAAAAGATCATTGGTATTTATTAGTCCCTGGCCCTGTACTACCTAGGTAACTTAGTAAAATATATTATACGAATTTATTTATTTCAAAGCTTTAGTCAAATATAGGATTGTCACCATTCTCCATCTACAAAAAAAATGTGTTTATTGTATTTTGAACTAGCTCAGAGTGGCTAATTTATCCAAACATTATATAAAATGTACTTCTAGAATACACAATTTTACCAACCTCTGGTTTTCTGAAAAGACAATTTTGTTAGGGTAGGTTTCCAGCTCAAAAAAACATGTGGTCAGCCATCTTGTCACTACCACTCTGGCTTGTGTCAGTTCAATATTCACCCAATAGGTGTGTCTATGCAGGGGCCAGAAGTGGCACTATGGGCTTTTGAAATTAAATTAAAAAAATATTTTTTTGTTTGTTTATTTTGAGTAGCAGCAATTAACAGTGGTCAAATTTGACCCTGTGGGTTCTCCAGGGCTAACCCTGGAGAACTTTAATTGGAATAAATGGCTTGAACCCTCTTGAATTACAAGGATTTAATTACACAGTTTTAATTATTTTACAGTCGCAAGCCGTACAGTGTCTTAGATATCAATATGTGAAATAATAAAAAAAAAAAGAAATGCAGTTTTCTTCTGGACCTGAAATTCAGTTCATACTACTTCCCATGTCAAGCTCTAAATTACTGGCAAAATTTCAAGGGCCCTTTAAGGTCACAAAGATTGAGAAAGTCTATAAAAACATCACATGGCAAATGGGTAAAGGTGATGCACTGCAAATATAGCATTGAAAGATCCTTAAATCACACAGTGAGGTGGTTCATGTGGCTTTGTTGAGGTAACGCCTTTAGAAGAGGCCTTTAGAAACTTCTCGTTCCACCCTGGTAACTTGTGAGACTCATCCATTGTTTTCTAGTTTCTGTCATTTTACACCTTTACTACATTCCACAAACCTTATAGTGCACCATCCTAAGACTCCAGCTATGCTTATTATTAATCAGAGCACAAGAAAATTGGATCAGCTCGGTGGTTGTGGAGGGATGGTATCTGGGCTTCCACTTGCAAACATGAACACGTGCATCATTAAATTTGTAAGACAATGGTATCTGGTATCAGCCATTCAAGTTCAAGGTAGTCTACAGGCCACAGGGGGGTGGCGGGGAGCACAGATGGTCGTTGCTGATTACATTTCTTGCCAATATATGTGCGGGGGGGAGTGGGCTACAGGTTAGATAGCATCCCAGGAAAGTCTTTGGCACTGGGGAAATGGTCAATAGTCATCTGGGGATGGAGTGGATCCATAAAGATAGTCACCAGGGTCTCATTACTGCCAACCAACTTATGTGTATTTAGGTATTGCTAGTAGAGCATGCAGCACAAACATACACTAATACCCACGCAGGGAAGTGAAAGCCACAAGTTTTGTTTTTCGAAACAGCACTAAAAAGCTGCAGACAAATAAAAGTGAACACTTTTGGGACAATTGCAATAAATAATCTGCAAACCTAGTTGTTCCCATCAATTTGCTGTGGTTGCGAATTGAACATTTTGATTGCACCATGAGATCAGTCTTGGTAAAAAATAAATAAATAATAGCATGACCATATACATGCCAGCTATAGACAGAGAGTAAAATAAGCTCTCGAAAAGTTGAGACATGAATGATCTTGCTGTCAAAGTTGTCAAATATCAATATGCAAGGTAAAACAGCTAGCACTATGTTTATTGCTACAAAGTTGCATTACTACAAAGTATGAAAAAAACCTGCATTGTCTGTTACAGAAATCAGACAGTCATTGATACCAATTTCAATTAACCTTATAAAATAAATAATGGACATTTCATGAAATGAAAAGTAATTTCGTAAATGGCACGGTGGTATAGTTATTAGTACTGTGGTACTGTGAGTCCCCTAGGATCAGCTCCAGGGACACTGAACAGAGTAAGCGGTATAGAGAGTGAGTGGGAGTGAGTGGATATATTGCACACCCTTTATTATGTAAGGAATACAACATGCTGGGGGTGTGCTGTTAACAGAAATTAATTAATAAATATAGTTACTAAGTGACAATGATTGGGCCCAAGCACCTGTGCCATTTTCTTCCGGGCACACATGCTTTTTGAGCATGGTAAGTCCTCCAAAAAGCCCCGGGTGCTGAAAAAAAAGGCATTACACTATGATGTCACTCAATGTGATGTCATTCAATATGTCCTCAGGGAGTTATTAGCCACTTTTTTTGGCATAGGTTTAAGGAACTGCCATGACTAAAATGTTTGGGATTTTCAAAAAACCTTTTGCGATTTTGCATCCTCAATGTCTTGGGATCATAGCCCTTCACACTGTATGATGTCATAGGGCTGATGTCACAGTGCTTGGACCCCAATAAAGTTGTTATGTAGCCTGACAAAGTGTTACTAACCCAGAGTTGATTATATTCCAATTACAGCATGCCATATAGTGTGTTCTTCGCCTTCTTATTGGCAGTTTCTCAATATCTGAGTTAGCAATATTTTTAAACAAGAAAAAATCATGATTATTAAACATTTATAGTTATAGGTAATCATGTGGATATTCTGTTTTTTTCCTTCTCTTTTTTGAAAACTGAGAAAATGTCCTGAAAACAAACTGTTACAAAGTGCTAACACTGGATACGCATCTCTTTAATGTTAGATAAATGTGTCCACAGAAAGCTTTGGTATGTCAATCATTATGTGGCACTTTTGCTACATTTTAGTCACAGCTTCATGTCCTTTTTGTGTTTGAAGCTCTTTTAAATTGGTCTTGCTCATACCTCGTCTACACTCTGTTTCTACACACACACACACACACACACACACACACACCCACACACACACACACAGACACACACACACACACACACACACAGGCGCGCGCACAAGGAACACACCAGAAACAGCCAGAGGTGGATTGTGGAAATGAGGGAGAATAGATGTAATCCTATCCTCACCATTAGAGGAGGCCATAGCACCTCTTGACCCAAGGGGCCAAACCTTTTACAATGAACTTTGGCCTTCTTCACTCCAAGGCCGGTGTTAGGTGCCTGAACGTAGCCTGTTTCTCCTGCTTACCCAGCCTGTGGCTTTGATCGAAGCAGGAGAGGGCCATTATTTAGAGATGGTATCGGTGTCAAGTGCGAACTGCCAATCCCCGACAGTGAAACCCCAGAGGTGGCCCATGACACCGCTCAGTAAAGAAGAAAAAGTAAACTGGAGCCTCTTGTTTTTCCCTTATGGGATCAGAGCGTTGAGGTTTCAAAGGCTTTATAGACTGGAGGTGTTTTAAAGCTTGGTGTAAATGCTTTCAGGCAGTGTGTGGTGATGTATTCTGTATTTATGTTTTCTGTTCTCATTGTGAAGTGGATTAGCAGGTCCATGACCCCTGTAATCTGACAGTCATGACCCAGAATTTTGAGTTGACAAACTATCTGAACCTCCTCAGCTATCATGAGTAAAAAACTCATTGGTTATAGCTAATCTGGATCCTATACCAGAAACACAGGGTTTGAGGTGGAAATACACCTTAGATGAGATACAGGTCTACTGCAGGACCCCATGCACACACACTCCATGCAGAGGTGAAATCCATAGAACATGCAAAAATCCACAGTTAATGAATTTTAGGATCAATCAGGGCATCCTGGAGCTATGAGCTGGCAATGCTACGCACCACCAGATTACTCAATATGAATATGAGTTAAATGTAATCTAAGTCAACTTGGGTTTCAAAAAATATTTCAACAGCAACACTTTGTACATACCACGATTAGGTACTGATGAAAATGTTACCAAGAATACACGTAACCGATGCATAAAACAAATATTTGCCCACATTGATGTGATCATAAAAAACACTGATCAGAGAAAAATCATTATGCCTGGTATTGTGTAGGTTCCCCTTGTGCCACCGGGGCATCTCTTGCCCCTTGAGGCATGACTTGACAAGACCTCTGGGGGTGTGTTGTGGAGTCTGGCACCAGGGAATTAGAGGCAGATCCTTAGAGTGGTGTGGGTTGTGGAGTGGGGTCTCCATGGATTGGACTCGTTTGTCTGGCGTATTCCATGGATGCTCGACCGGATTGGGATCTGGGGAGTTTGGAGGCAGGATCATCAGCCTTGCGCTCTTTACTGAATGGGCCCAAACATGGCAAGCTTTGGTGCACGGGGTGCACGGGGTGCCATGGCCAGCATTTACTTTTTTGGTGAGTTGTGCAGCATGAGCTTTTCTGTGGGATCACAGATTATTCAATTATTATTCAATTCACCTGGTGGTTGTGTTAATGTTATGACTGATCAGTATAATTCATTACAACACTCGAGAGAGCGATTAATATTCTAGCAATTATGAGAAGAGAACTTGTTGCCTTTAACATTTAACTCCCAAAATTAGTTCCTACTGCATGAGACAAAATACAAGTAACACAAGTGACCTACCATTTGCGACAGAGTTGCATTTATTAAACGTGCTGCTTGGTCAGAACTTGGGTTGCCAGGGTCCAGGATGAGAACCACATTATGCAAGTGTGCAGGTGGCATTTGTTTTTAGCAGCTGCCAAGATATTGTCAATTATTGGAATTCTTTTTACATTGGCGATAGCAAAAACAATAAAATGTGTCTGCACAGAACCATACAGAACCATACAGAACCATATCTTTCTATTTTGGAAGGGTGGGGGAGAGGGAAAGTGGAGTGGATAATGGCAGTATCCAATCATAATTATTTGCACATATTGCAGATAAAAAAAAAATGTGTGCAAACCACAAGGGACTTGTTTGGAACACAAAGTCTAAATCTGACTACTCAATCTAAATATTGGACTAGTTTCATGTCTTTTTGTGCAATTTTGGAGAAGTAATTAGAATGTGATTATATGGTGACTTGGCAAGCATGAGCTTTAGAAATAAAGCTTACAGTATGAAATGTTAGAGTACTGGATACATTTGATTCTCTCCTCAAATTTCCTTTATTCCTTTATTCCTTTATCATAGTAACATACAAATTCTGCTTCAGATAACTAGGTAGCTACTAAGCTACTATCAGACTAAGTCTGATATTTACACCATCTTTATCTTCTTACGCATGCACCGAGCCTGAATGACATTATGCAAGATATGATAACTGGTGTTGTTCTGACTATCTATCATTCATAGCTAATTAGATTCATTACCATTTTTCAGACAATTTCCTCAAAATTGAGTACCACACAGCTAACGAAGCAAGATCTTGCAGCTGTTTACACAGCTAAGTCAATCGAAAAGACAATCCAATCAAAAAGACATTTGGAAGCAAACCCTGGTGGTCTACTATCTGTGTAGAGACAAGACTGGTGGGAACGGCTGGATGAAGGGGGGGGGGTGCTTTCTGTGTTGCACAGATCTCTCTTTATGCTTCTGTTTATTATGCTCAAGGCTTGGCCATGCCTTGTGCACTGCACCAGATCCACCATATGTCAACATCTTGCTGGTGGTTCCACGACTTCCAAACAACAGATAGGGTGCAGTGAACCTGCCCTGTAAACTTTGGACAACGTATTCAGCAGAACTGTAATTATTTACAGAGGCCAGGGCATTGGAATTTGGCTTTTCCCGTTTTTAAAAAGCCAATTTGGGCTTTGTTGATTGCCCTGTGTGTTGTTGATACAGTCGACTTCAATTTATTGTAGTGCTGACACTGAAATGGTGAGTTCTCTAAGACAATGCGTACAGACGGAGAAACGTATTTTGATGTGGTAAGTGGTCTCATTTTTGCATGTGTATCCATGTTATATTGTTCCACTGTGTACCTTTACTACTCCAATGGTGTGATGGAGATTTCTTCGTCTACCTTCCCACATGGAAATGCATGGTGTTTCAGTCTGTGTATGTGTGTGTATCAGTGTGTAAGGGAGGAGGGCTTGTTGGTGGGGGGGCCATATTTGTGAGCACCCCTACAATGCCCCACCTGTGCCTAAGCTGTACCCTGTTGGACCACCCACTTAGGAGAGAGAGAGGATGCAGTTGGGAACGAAGGCCTATAACCTCTTTGGGTGGGCAACAAGACCTTGAACTGAAGTGAAGTGTTTCAGACAACTAAAGGGGGGGTAACACTTCTGCCATTACTGAGTTCTACTATGGTACCAGCAAAGCAGCAAGTCAGAGGAGGAAATGTTTAGTGTGTGCTTTTGTGTAGGAAATTAATTATGACCCCCAATGGTGATTATTTTCCAGTTGCTTTTTACAATTTTCCTCTTGTACCATATCAATGTTTTAACAATTGCATTGTTCCCTTTCAAAGACTTTACTCGATGCTGCGTGAAAACGCTATGGGAACCATTTTGTCATGTTGCCGGTTGTGA
>JAQQZS010000038.1:1911648-1924027 GCA_030068045.1 Platyallabes tihoni
AGGATTAAGCGGTATAGAAAATGAATGAATGAATATATATATATATATATTTAACTTTCATCACCATTTAGAAATTACAGGCTTTTTTTTTTACCAAGTCCCTTTATTTTAACATTATTTTATTTCAAAAGTTATTTCACAAACTACCATAATTGCAAATATACAGTGCCAACAGAATGTCAGGCTTTACACATTTTGTTATTTCATACTCATCTTAAAATGGATTCAAATCCCTATTTTACTCATCATTCTACACACAATACACCACAATGGCAATGTAAAAACAGGTGTTTGGAGTGTTTTGTATATCTAATGTACATAATTCTTCAGACCGGTGGAGATGCGAGAGAAGGGCAATAATCACTACAGCACTCCATCAATCAGGCCTCTATGGTATAGTGACCAGACAGATGCTATTCCTCACTAAAAAGGCACATGACAGTCTGCTGGGAGTTTGCCAAAAAGCACCTGAACAGTTCTCAAACAAAATCATCTAGCTTGATGGAACAAAGTTTGAATCAGGCAATCAAGCACTGTGTATCACTTTATTAAAACCATTCCTACTGCCAAACACTGTAGTGCAGCATCATGCTGTGGGAAAGGGTGACTAGTCAGTGTGGAGAGAAAAATGGATGCAGAAAAATAAAGAGCTATCCTGAGTGAAAACCATCCCCAGAGTGCTCAGGATTTCAGGCTGGGGTGGTAGTTTACATTTCAACAAGACAACGACCCAAAACATACCGGCAAGAAAAAAAACACAGACATCGCTTCAGAACAGCTCTGTGAAAGTCCTGGAGCAGCCCAGCCAGAGTCTGGACCCGAATCCAGTAGAGTATCTCTGAGCAAAATGGCAAGTTCCTGATTGTAGACTTTAACAATAAAACATCTGCAGTACATTATTTGTCTTCAGTGCCTTTTGGTGATGCTGAGCTTACCAGTGCATTCCTTCTTAAGAAAGTTTCTTATACCTCTCTGATAGGTCTGTTGTGTTTTTTCAGCCTATAATGATGGCCTCCTTGACTTGCATAGGTATGTCCTTGGAGCGCAGATGAACAACAGACTTTTACTCTCCCTAATTTGTCATGAAATAACTAAGAAACAGGTCACACCTGACATAGAAACTTTTTTCACATGATTACAATGATGCAAAACCATCAGGAAGTAAAATATGTTTGCACATGTCGAAATAAGAGTTTTAAATTTAAGATTTAAATATATTCAAATGTTCAATTAATATACAGTATTAGGAACAAAGATGGTTAATATATATTAATGAATATACAAAACAATTCCCTACAAATTTACACTACAGGGCGATGATGGAAGGAAGCAAGGAAATTGTCCATAAACTGTGGCTCACTGGTTAGTGTGAACAGAAAACAGACTCCGTTTGTCAGACAAAAACAGAAGAAATGATTCTCTAATGACAATGTAGACTTTTCATTGACAGGGATATTTAGTTAAATTACATAGTGTAGTAATTAAATTGCAGGGGAAAGAGAATGCTAGATGGTATAACAAGCATGCCTGAGCAAATGGAGCTCCCCTCTGCACAGCATAAGAGTTAAATCAGCAAAGCCTCAAGGGTGTTTAGATGTGACTCGTGGGGCCGCAACCGCAACAGTACACTGCCCAATTGACCATGCAAATATTTGGAGTCAGTAAAGTGCTCATATTTGGCAGTCAACTCAACCTCAAAGGAGCATGGAAACCACAGGTTAAGAGGGACAGAAAAAAAGAGCATTCCCAAAGGAAAGACAAGTGCGAAAATGCAGGTGAGAGTCCTCCTGTACAGTATGTGCCAGTGGTTTATGATGCTTGGTCGTCACATCAGACCAGGTCCATTGTGACTTGGCCAGACTGGACGTAATGTCCCATTTCAATTAGGCTCCTAATGCAAAACATACAGAGTTACAGCTTTGTTCACACGGAGACTGACGCAAAGCACCTAAGTGTGGGCATAAATTGCCTCAATGTCTCAAACGATGTGCTAATTTCAAGATTTTAATTAGGAGTTCACTCAATCCTGATAAACATGCTGAACCTTGTCTAGAGCAAGAACAATCTGAAGTGCCTACAAGTGCCAAGTAACCAAGGTTAACAGTAGGCTTATTTTACTCACCAGCACTCAGTCATTGTCTATAACACTTTATCCTGTATATACTGTAGGCCTGGAGCCGATCCTAGGAGACTATGGACACAAGGTGGGGTACACCCTGGACGGGGTTCCAATCCATCGCAGAGCACACACATATACACACTCATTCACACACTATGGCCAAATTGGTAACACTAATTAGCCTAATCTGTGTGTGTTCAGACTATGGAGGAAACGGGAGTTCTCCACCAAGCATGGGGAGAACATGCAAACTCCACGCACACAGACCCCAAGGCGGGAATCGGTGCAAGGTGACAGTGCTTATTACTAAGCCACTGTGCCGCCTAGGTTTGTTTCAGCTCTCTTAAATGGTAGAAAACATGACAACTACTGTAGAACTAGCTGAATTCTAATAGCTAGCTCTCAACGTATACACAACTGTGATAAGTATATGTAACAAATCTGTTAAAGTTTAAATTTAGTTCGACTTTTGAGTGACTCCTAGAAGCAGTCTTACGTTTAAAAAAATCAAATAATAAAATGAAGACATTTTTCAAAAAGTAGTGAGTGGAATGAGTGAATTGCCTTGAAATGGAGGGAATTAAATTTAAAAGTATGAAGTAAAATGCAAGTAAAGTGCAGATACTTACAATGATAGACTTAGCTAATATATTAAACTCATTGTACATCCCACCTTTGAGGGTTTGAGAGGTGTACAGTCAGTTAGCATTAAACCCTAGTGTATCACCTCTACTGTATGTGCTGAGAAAATGAATAAAGGATACAATTCATAATCCATTTGCATCAAGTCTATAGTCTAAGTATGTTACAAGTTTATGTATTGTGAGTTAATGCAAAGTGTTAAGTGAATCCCTGTGCAGTAGGACTATTTTTTAGTGGATTGCAGTGAATTTCCATTTAGGGACTCTCCATGTACTGATTCTGTGTTCTGCGAATCCCTGTTCACTGAGTCAATATACAGTGAATCACTTTACACTGACTCTATATTAAGTCCTTGTCCCACGAGATGTTCTATCCAGTAAATCCTTGTGCACTATGAGCCTATAGTGCCTGCGGAGTGAACACTGTACAAGTGCACAGTTTACTGTATTAGTGCACATTGCATAAGTGCAAAGTGATTCAGTATGCAGTGAATCTGTTGTATTTGTTGAATCTGTTTGAAGTCTTGCGCATGGGTGGTACATCATGTGGGTAATAGATCATAGCAAACAATAACAGTGGAAAGTAGCAAAGAATGAACCATACTGGCAAGATTTACCCTTTACATCTGTGTGTGTAAACAGTAGAATGTTTGCTGTTTAGCAAATGTGAATATTGTGTATTCTTGTTGCTGTGAGCCCACATACTGAATTCATTTAAACATGAAATTTGTGTGTGGAAATAAAACTCAGAGTTTTTAGATTGTCCCCATTCTTGCTTGTGTCCAGTTAAGACATATCTCGTTTATGCAGGATGAGTGAATCAGTGTATTCTGAGTCAATGTCCAGTGATTTGGTGTTTAGCGAGTCGTTGTTGTAACTGTCTCACACTGAGCACACAGAGACAGCCGTCTCCATCCGCCCGGGTTGATGAATAGCCAAGAAAGGGAAGCTCTTTATCAGACTCTTTATTCAGCTTAAGTCAATAAAGTGTGCTTCGAGTCTTTGGTGGTCCTCTCTACACTATCAGCATCTGGAATGCAAACGCGGAGAGGACCGCAATCAACACACATCTCTGTGGCTGTATCGTTGCAATTAGGCGAAGATAAACTTGGGTCTTTGCACTCTAGTGATTTATACTATGTCCTGTGAAATATTTAGAAAATGGGTTTTCCTACACGAAAGCAGCCGAACGTAGAGTGTGTTTATGGCAATAGGCGCTACTTAATTTCTTGCCCAAATGAAGCATGGTTGTGGGGCTTTGAAAAGCCTGATGGGATGATGTTTGTGTGCGTAAAGGGACTTAGTTTAATATGTGCAGTCTTGCCTTTGTACAAATGCACATGTTTATTTGTCTGTTCATTAAGGTACAGGTTCCCTACTCTACTCTAGAATAGAGTTTTGTGTTCCCATGATCCTATGCACTCATCTCAGGATGGGTTGTTAATTGGTTGATTAGTAAAATAAGGTGTGTAGGGAGCAGGAAAATTAACTAAACTTCACAGGACAGGGGTATTCCAGGGATTAGGATTGGGAACCTGTTCATTTAGAACTAAAATATGTCTGCATGTGACCGCTCTGACAACAGCATTCTTCAGACACTAATGGGAATGTAAGTCCCCGAGGTATGACTAACTGGTGGATGCTGGTAAAATGATACTAGGACAAAAAAAAAAAAAACAACAACAACACACACCTCTTTAGAAGTGTAGGAATTCAAAGCCAAAAGTGGAAGCAATTTGAGTAGAAGGGTATGAACACACAGACAAGTGTACAGACACTTGCTTTTAGGCCATTATTATCAGAGCACTATCTGCGTGGTATGAAAAAACAAGAAAACATCCTTCAAAGACTGGATCAGCAAACACAGTGTCACCCGCATGTTTCATTTCATGCACGGTGCTAAGGGTAAAAAAATACACAATGCAGCCACCGCATTGAAGTTTCTGTTGGAACTAATGTACCTTTCCATTGGCGGGTGGGGGGAACTACAACAAAAACATTCTGGCAAGGGAAAAGGGTCTGTTAGATGTGAATCATTCTACTTAATCAAATCAAAGATAAAAGGAAGTTTTCACTTCTGATTGTGGATATAAGAAAAAGAAAGTGAAAGAAAATGATAAAGAAAGAAAGGAAATTGTTATTACAGAACAAAATCTAAGTGTCCTTCAACAATATTACTTAAAGTGCAAAGACATAACCTCTTATATGGAGATATGTGGGAGAGGAGTGTAGCAAGTGTAACACATCCCCAAATGTGAAATCGAGAGTATGCCAGACTGCCCTGAATTCAAATTCTTGATGGTTCTTGGTCATTCCATGAAGTTAAATCACCTGTGAATTGGCTACGTATTACCTACGAAATGGTACAGTGTGCTTATGATTGGCATGTAATCACTGCAACAAACCCTACAAACTCATGCTAAATTATCACAAAGGGTTTTTTTAAAAAAAAAAACAACACTTTTCAATTTCTATAATATTTTAGAGGTCACTCAGGGGCCATTGGAATGATCCTTATTTATACACATAGCAATATCCTTACAGTTTTATACATTCTAGATATTTTACCAGTTGGGGGTAAAATTTGGGAACATGGGAAAAAGCCTATCTTCCTGGACATGTACTGTTTTTCAGGACATACATATATTATATTTGTTCTGTAGTCACTGCTGACTGTCTACTTTGAATAGAGTGTACAGACAAATAAGCCCACATTCATTAATGAGTGCAATATCAGGAAATTCATGGTTCCTGGCATTTTCTTGAAATCATTAATTTTCCACAGCAATATATTGGGAAATATCAACAGATTTCCTGCTTTGTAAGTTCTAAGAATTTCAGCCATGATACAGCCTGGAGCAGGTAGGGCTGAAGGGCCTTACAGCTGCCACTTGGTGGAGCTGGGGCTTGAAATGCTGACCTTTTGATCATTAACCCAGAGCCTTAACCCATCTGCACTACCACTGGGTCTACTTGCTTTAACTAGGTGTACACAAGATGACTACTGGGTGCTTCCTGCACTCATTCTGCATGTTGGAGTAAACAAATAGGTTCTTAAGTCACGTCCTACTTGGGGCCCCCAACAACTCATTGACAATCAGACAGGTCAAGTTACAAACAGACAGCCCCCTTGTTAAAGCTTGAACCATGGTAACAGCAAAGGGCTCAGGGGGCTAAAATGATGGCCTTGCATGTCGCCTCATCAATGGACAGTTGTTGGTTCCACAGATCTTCTTAAAAAAAAAAATTGTGCCGTTTCTTGGGCCCTCCAGTGGTGTGGCCGCTCTCTTGACATGATCTTTTATGGCAGCCTATTAGTTTTCATTCTGCAGACATGGCCACACCATGGGAGTCTGCACATCCATATTTGGTATTCTACTGAATACCAAAACATGAAATGTTTTGTCTCTGATCTGTCCCTAGTGGATACAGCTTTAAATAGCAAGTATAAAATTTATTTTATACTCACCCATTTACCTTTGTGTCCATTTGACACAAAGATAAACAGGTGAGTATAAAATCAATGCTGCTTATATAGTTCCAATTGCGTATCAAATACAGTTCTGGGAATTAACCAGGAGAATCAGCATTTCTGTCTAAATAAATAAATAGATTTTGCTTATTCCAAGTTGTTTTCAGTGTAATGCATACAATCATCTGCTTTAAACATGACATAAACATGAAAGATTGCAGATCTATCCTGAGATGGTACATTTGCATCACCCAGTGTTTTGCATAATTATTCTCAGCCATAAGCACATGGATCAATCGGCGATTGGGTTGATCTCCCACCCATGTGCTCCATCACTGATCTTTGGTGTCTCTGCTGCCTTGCGTCTTGCTACTGATATATTTGCAATGGGCACTTTGGCAGTGTTTTGGGCCAGCTCTAGTAAAACGACCCACTGTTTTGGACATCAGAAGGCTGTAGAAGCCCTCAATTGCTGAAAGAGAGCCAAGCAGGCTCGAGTAGGAACAGATGGGTCGAACACAGGGAACTGCTTGGATCACGGGGAAGGACCACCATCAACGCCACTAGTGCCCACAGCACACCACTCACATGGTCCTTCTCTTCTCCTCCTACTCATTAGCAGTGTATGATGCAGAAGCCTAATGATGCCTCACCGCAATTTTCACTCACATATGGGCTTTAAGTTGAAGGGTCTGCTCTGGGTCACTGTGTTGGACCCTACTGGAACCATTTACAAATAATTACAGTGTAGGAGGAGAAGGAGGTAGTGGGAAGGAAGGGGAAAAAAAGACATCCATCTGTGGGCTAGTGCCGTGCTAGCCTTTAGGATGCAGTGCAGAGCATCATGGTATCAGAATGAAGTTTGGGAGGTCAGGCATGAAACAGACATAAATGATGTGGTTTGTTCAACATTAGTCAAAACTTTAGACCTCATATAGAGCATCTGGAGGTTCTCAATGGTCAACACAGAGAGAGACTGGTAGATGATGAAATGTGTGTAAGGGGAGGAAAAAGCCTCAATGACGAATACAGCATGAATACCAGTTATGGCCTGCATGGTGTCTCCAGAGATATGTGGTTTGGACATGCTCATGAAGTCTACACTTCCTGTAAAAAGCTCTGAAGTTCCCCAACACACTACTCCTGTTCTGCCTTCAGGGTAAAGTCCAGCACCATCATCAGTCCCTTTGCCTTGCAGTGACACTTTCACAAAGCGGTGCTGAAATGAAAATGCGGGAGGGTGGGCAGGTTGAGGAGTCAAATGTCACCTTTAACTGCTAAGGGTTCTTTCCTACTCACTTGCATAACCCGAGGCGAGTCATTTGGAGAAGTGAGAAAGCTTTCTGGGTGGCTTTGCTTTCTACCCAAAAATAAGTGGAAAAGGAAAGAAAACAAGGAGGGTTTTGTCTTGACCACTTTTTATTAAAAAAAAAAATAGTGAATTTTGAATGAGTGTTACTTTTACCATCCCACAATAGATTGTTTTCCAATAGTAGCACATCATGTGGGGTGTTATTCTTCTTATAAGTCAGCAATTTGCCAACATTAGCAGTTATACACTGTATATATTTTCAATTTATTAAAGAATGATAGGTTGAAATTTTCATACATTTATACTGTAGCAGTTACAGGTGACATTTGACTCCTCAACTTGTCCACCCTCCCGCATTTTCATTTCAGCACTGCTTTAAACTTACTATTGTATAGACAAGTTAGTTCCTGTGGCCCGATGCCCTTCTTTCTGAAGCCTTTCACATGTCGAAAAACGTAAAGGTAAATCTTTGGCTATGACTCTTACTAAGCACTGACATTAGAGGCTCATTCCAAAAATGGTAGTTGACATCTTGTCACAGGCAACCATAGTAACTTATGCTTCTTTTATCTTTGGCATTTGTTTTATTTGTTTGTGAACTATGTTAGTGTAGAATTAATAATAGTTCTTGCAAACACACAAGGAACATTTTTCTTTAATTTGCTATCCATTCGATGGAACCACAGTGGAAGACGGACCCTGGTCATAAAAACCCAGACTGACAGGAAAAGAGAGAGAGATAGCATAAAGAGTGAAAGAGATTAGCCAGACGATTCAAAAGAGTAGATTGAAAACAAGCTAAAGAGCTTGGGAACACAACAGAGGGAAATTCAATGTGGTCTGAGAGCTGGAGGCACTGATTTAAAGGTTGTTGATCCCAAGCCGTCGTCCTAGTAGTACAACACAGCCACCAACAAATCCACTCTATCATTTCACGCAAGTCACCACACTTAGAACGTCCTTATGTGCTTAGAGCTATTGAAGTGGAAAGTGGGGCGTGCAGACATCAGCTGTAAAGGACTACTGGATCCCTTCCTTATTTCGTGAAGGCATTCATAAACACATGACAGAACTTCACTGAATATGTCATAACTATGGAGAATACCATGACCACTTTCCAGCTTTTGGAATGTCAGAGCTTGTGTATGAAACACTTGTTACCATTACTGTCAGAAAGAAGAACACTGGGCCATTAACTGCTAGAGCATCTGTTTCCCATGGCACATAAGTGTAGGTCAACCAAGTGACAAAATGTTAATGGCCCTATTTTTATGACATCCCATAAAGCTAAATTTACAAATGAACTGAACTTTAATATACATAATTGAGATGATCTTTTTAGACAGTTAAAAACAAGCTAAAAACCAATAAAAATATACTCACTAAAGGCTGATTTGTGCTTCTGCATCCAGTCTATGCTGTAGGTCTCACTTAGTTGTGTACCCTATCCTGTACCCTACTGCATACCCTGACGTACACCTCATCAGAAATGTAACTACAGGTCACAGCGATGCAGACCGCAACAACTGTAACAATGTAACAATGGTAAACACTGTAGCAATGCCTTTCCGGCTTCTTTGTCTATTCATTTATGGGATCTTCTTCTTCGCTTCAATTTTTCAATCAGCTTAAAATCTGGAGAAAATAGACCAAATCAAGGAGAATCGAAGAAGTATCCAACTCCTACAAGATCCACTCACTTTCATTTTCCATTGTTTGGATAAAAAAATCTAATCAAATAATTGAACCTTAATTAAACTTTAAATTCAGTCAATTTCCCAGAGAAATTAAGTTACGATATACCCTTAAGGGTACCACCCTTTTGGCAAGTGTTAGTAGCTTGTAATTTACAGTTTAGTACCCTGTTTTGTCTCTAAATGCACTGCACTACATGCTCGTAATTATGACAGGTTAAATTTGGAATGAACTCCTTTAACCATGGAGGCTCAGTAACACCTATAATTATGACAGTCTGCAAAGAAATTGCTCTGTCATAGCTTCTTGGTGTGTGTACGCCTAGACCATTCCAACATCCAAAAGTTATTCTAGGGAATTTCTATCTCCAGCAGTTACGGCCTCACAATGACTTGTGAACATGTGGCCACTGAGATTAAGTAACACTGCATCAAGTGTTCGGCATCAAGAGTTGACGGATAAATTTTCTCCACGGCTCTTCCTATCCCATTATGCCAGGTTGCAAACACATGATGCAAATTAAACACCTAAAATGGAGTAACAATTGCAAAATAAAAATCCATTATTCATTTATCCCACCCACAATTCAGATAATTCACCCCCAAGCAGTTACAAGGAATTTGGAAGACACATCACGCAACATCTGGCTTACAGAGCTTTTGGTGGAATTGAGTGATTATAAATAGAAATAGTAGACTTTCGGTCAAACTCCAAAAAAAAGAAACAATTAACATTTATTGGATTGGGTTTAGCTTAATGGTTAGCACTGTCACCTTGGTCCTTGCAGGTTAAGGGTTTGTATCTTGCCTCTGGTCTTGTGTGCATGGAGTTTGCATGTTCTCCTGGTGCTAGCTAATTGGTCAAATTGCCCATAATGTATGACGGAGTGCGCATGTGCTTTTGGACTGATGGATTTAGCTTCATGATAAAAAATTATATAACCGCAATACATGTACTTACAAGATCACAAAGAAAAAAATCCACAAAGTTAGAAAAAGTTAGAGAAGCATGTCTCAAAGTGTTTTATTCTTTTAGAACCCAATAATTTGCCTGACAAAACAATTTCTTACTGTATACATAATTCAGCAGATCAGACATTAATACTGTATATAGGAAATGTCGTAAAAAAAAATTATATACAAACAGTTTCAGGCACAAATACCCTGCAATATCATGCAACATCACTCATGATAACCACAATGCATAAAGCAGAATGAGTTTCTGTACATATTATAGGCTCATACCCTTCAACACTATGACATGGCTATAAAGTGTATACTCTGGATATATCTGGATGTTTGTGCACACACCTGCAAACATTTTATGCGTCAAATGTTATTTGCTTCAATACAACACAATGTTTTCTTTCGGAAAGGAAGAAAATGTTTTCAACACATTGTTTTCCTATTAAGCCAGTGTAAACGCTATAAACTGTCTCAATCTAATGGGTTGAGGGTCCAATTATTTCAGTTTAGTAACCCAAGTTTATCAATGTGGGAAATTAAAGAAAAATCTGTATTGATTTGTGAAAACTGACTCCATGGTACAAGATGTAGTTAGCACTATAGCTTCTAGTGCGTTTGAAAAAGGAATAAGCCATGTCTGTGGGAGCCAGAATTATTGTTGGTTGCTTGGGGATCAAATACTTATTTCCCTCTTTGAAATCCAAATCAATTTATAACATTTGTATCATGTGCTTTTTTGGGATTTTTGCTTGATATTCTGTCTCTATCCTGTACCATAAACCTAAGATAAAAATTATAAACCCTTCATTTCTTTGTAAGCAGGAAAACTTAGAAAATCTGCAGGGGATCAAAGACTTATTTCCCCCACTGTATACCACTGCAGTGTTAACATTTAGGATAAGCATTTTGACCCTACCTCAGTAAAATGCTGGAGGTAAACCATTTATTTTCCTTTCTCGGGGTCGCATGGTACGAGCACAGGTTTTACACTGGATACACTCCTGAAGCAGTCCACCCATTTCTCCAGATTTGCCCTGCACCTCACTGGCTGGGTTTTATATATGGGCCTTGCCCAAGATCCCAACAGTGGCATCCCAGTGGTGGTGGGGCTTGAACTCCTGACCTTCCGATCAGCAACCCAGAACCTCAACCGCCTGAACCACCACTGGCCAGCAAATATTTGTTTAATACTTCTTTGCCTCACTAAAAGGCATGGATTGCATCTAATTTGAAAAGCACATAGTAGTAATACATTTAGTTACATTTGCTAACGTTAACTGATTTTAGTCATCTATAGTAAGTTAGCCTGTTTTCTGTTACCAGTAGTCAGTTGAGTTACTGGCAATTAGGTGCTTTCAGGCAAAACAGCATAGAAATAAAATTATAAAAATAGAAATAATTTTCAACAATTTAATACAAATCATAAAAGTGTATGTAACAAAGAAAAATTTCATCACATTTTCTACAGTGTACAATATACTTTCACTGAAATGTAAATTCTGTGGACTTTTACTACCCCTGATTAATCAGTACTGGCTAACGTTGATTAAACCACTATTAGAACATCCTGGCCACTACAAACACCTGTAGTATTAATGACCGCTATAAGTGGTGGGGGCACAGAGGAAGGGAGCGGGCAATGCCGACAGGCCTGTATTACCTCCTGTAATGACTCTTTAGATGATCACATGAGCGTTCCACTTCTAGTGACTTGCACAGTGTTGGTGGTCCTTTTGTGGTCAGAACCATGTGTGGGTTTCTTTAAGGGCTAAAGGACTTCGGGTTATGCCTTGCCATTTTCGATTGAGAAAACCAATTTTGCGCCCAGGGACTTTCCCAAATGACAAAGCAAAGCATATTCTGGAACTGCCCACCACAGTCGGCTTCCTAACCACAGACGTGTATTTTATATAAAACCAAAGGAACAATTGCCATAAACGCACCCAGTACTATATGACTATGCTTGTTCTTATGATATGTTTATGATTTAGCAGTTTGCTCTAGAACTTTGTGTGTGTGTGTGTGTGTGTGTGTGTGTGTGTGTGTGTGTGTGTGTGTGTGTGTGTGTGTGAGAGAGGTGAGTGTGTGAGAGAGGTGAGTGTGTGAGAGAGGTGAGTGTGTGTGTGTGTGAGAGAGGTGAGTGTGTGTGTGTGTGAGAGAGGTGAGTGTGTGTGT
>JAQQZS010000038.1:1938241-1955385 GCA_030068045.1 Platyallabes tihoni
TGTAGAAAGAAATAAAAATCAGGAACCATCATGGAGTTAGAAAGTGACCCCAAACTTTTGAACGGTAGTGTATATCAAATTAAAGAAATGGGAAGAAATGTTTTTGCCTACAGATATTATTTAAAAACTGGAACTTTATGTAACCGCCTCAGCAGCAACCTCATTTCCCCCCTCGTCTGTTCCAACCACACAGCATTCAGCATCAGCAGTAAACTAATCACCGGCCTGATCATCTGTCATCAGCTGTACCTGTTTCTCACTGGTTCATGCCTTAAGTTAAGATGATTTTATGCTTGAATGATTCATAGGTCACTATGTGTCAAAAACATTCCTCTAAAACTGCTCAGGTACAGGGACAGGAGCCTGGAGAACAATTTCCCAAGTCTATGTTAAAAATAAAAGAAAGTCTCTTTGGAACAAAATATGAAGCATTTGAGCGGCATAAATTTTTGCGCAGTACTGTATGTTGAAACCAACTTGAAAACAATAACCCATTATTAGATCTGTTTAAAGTTCTAAAGAATTGATGTATTTCATTCTGTCAGCGTTGTTGTTCATCACCAGCCTCAGCCACGTCAAGGCAAAGCCATGAATTAGCACTTATTTATCTTCTGAAACTCCACAGAGCCTACAAACAGCATCTTTTATGGGGTTCTTATCCATCTTTCATCACCAGGGACACCCCAATCCATTACCAGACTAGGTAGTATCCCCATAAAGACATTTACTGCTTTGCCTCGCTATGACACGGCACTCGTACTAGAAGGCCCGAGATAACAACTTGCGCGTGGGTGGCATGGCTGAGCGTGTATGTGCGTGTGGCTTTGATCTCCTTGTTGTGTTTAGATGTTTAGGGATATCCTATCACCTCAGTAGTTGGTGTGGTCACCCCCAGCACCAGCACCAGCACACATACAACAAACACACACACACACACACACACACACACACACAGGCAATGCGAAGGGGTTTGTTGAAGATGAAAGTAAAGTGGGGAGTGTGTTTGTGTTTCGATCACTGCTGTATTTGCTCTGCCCTCCCCAGCAGACGCTCATCTCAGTGAGGGTTTAGTTAAGAGGAAATCACCAGCCCGGTTGTTTTTAGGTCACTGTGGAGCTGTTAACAAAGCTACATTCTTAAAAACATCGCTGTAAAGCAAAAACTTTCAGGTTTTTATCGCTCCCGCTTCCCAAGGGGGCTGTTTACATCCTGAGAGGTGGTTTATACTGGCTATTTAATAGAGAAGTAAATCAGTGTGTTTCCCCTGATAGCAAGCAAGTAAATCTAATCTGCGAAGCACAATCAATCAAATTTAGGTGTTCATTCATCATCTGTTTGAAACTTGCTGACATGTTCCAGATGAAAAATGTACTGCACACTGAACGTTTGACAAGTTTGAGTTTGACACGCTTGTGTTTTGCGTGTTCAACACGCTCGGCTATACTGTATACAGTACAGTGATATAGAGATTCTAAGATTGTGGTGTCGTTTAGCCTGTGTAATTTTTATTTTTTTTAGTTTTGAACACTGTATCTGAAGAAACAAGTATTTAACCATTCTAAAAATGTTTTCTTTCCTGAATACAGCTGGATTTTGTCTCTTACATGGGTAACACGGTTCTTTAGCATATAACGAATAAATACATCTAATTTCTTTAACTAGCATCCATGCTAATGACATGCAGTAATTATTTTTAATGAATCATTTGCCTTCATTGATTTACACTACAAGTCTTCTGATCCAGATGGGATTTTGCATGTCATGACAGTTCACATTCATAATTACAAGTGACTTTTATCCGACTCTAACGTGGAAGTGTCTGTCTTCTGAAACGCCACACATGCGCACATTGATTTGTCTTATCTGGGATAAAACACGTCACATTTGTTCGACTGCTCGTTTGTTTCAAACAAGAAAGAATTTTAGCAAGAAAACATGCTTGGGGTTTAGCTTTGGATGACAGCGAGCAGTTAGTAGGCTGTATTTGTTGAGGTCCAGAAGAAGGAAGAAAGCCAGACGTCTCACTTAAGCTGGTTTAGCAGCTGTTGATAGCATTGCTATGAAATCCCCACGCTGCCGGTGCTGACGGATGACGTCAGCGAGCATCCTATGCATGAAATCTGATCTGCACCTTCTCATTCAAGTCACATGACCAAGTATCGAATATATATCCAATATCTAGGACCGTATATAAAAGTGATTCAGATACAATCTGAAAAACATCAGACAGCCCTAAAAACAGATCTGTATTATTTTAGGGTAAAAAATCAGATTTGAGTCACTTCAGGTTGGTAATGTGATTGTAGCCGTAGGTTCCAGGGTTTAAAAAAAAAGAACAAATCATAGAACATACCTTTCTTTTTCCCATTCCCACTTTTTAGAAATTCAGAAAATTTAACCTCCAGTTACATCCTGTTGAATTGTTAGAATATTTCAAATATTTCACGACCTGAATGTACTCATGTGTTATAGTTGAGACAGGAAAAAGTTCAGCAGACTGTTATTTTTAATTTATTCGTCTGAAACATGTGCATAACTGGTTGTAAAGGATGGCTTCGCTGTGTTTAAAATGTCTTCTACCTTTACTTCCCATATATATATTTGTAGTTGTAATATCAGCGGTACATAAACTCCACACCTGCTACAGACTCAGCAGTGTTATAGATTACAGGTTCATCTAAGAGTAAGATTTATAAATGTTAAAGCTAGCAAGTGTCCAGCTAGTGCACCATAACCACAGATGGGATTTAGCTTGAGCCTGTGGTGAGACGTCTCGAACTGTGTGAGCTTGCCTGGGGAACAGCTTTAACTACAGGGGATTCTGCTGGTCTTGGAGGCGATGACATCATCCTCTAAGACTCGCGTGGTGTCTGTTTCGGGCTGAGCGCAGTTGTCTGTCTGTGTTTGGCAGAGCTGTTCCAAGCCGATGTAGACGAGTTCTGCCAATACTACGGGAGGAGGAACGGGGGCCTGTGCTTTCCCGATTTCCACCGAAAGCCATTGCGCGGGCAGGACTCCAACTACTTGGGAGATGAGGGAAACGATGAGAGAATCAACAGGTATGTATAGATGTACATTCAGATTTCAGTGATTAATTGTTGCATTTCTTAACATGAGAGCAATCCTTGACATTCGTAGATTAGATGGCTTCCTTAACAGCATCACGTCACAGTTAGTTTGGTGCTGATGATTTAAAAAATTTTATTCATCAGATGATGAATGCCAGCACTTATCAGTCCGGCTTTTTGGCCGATACGAGCAGAGGTCATTGATGTCCCAGCATGCATGAATGAGCCAACATGTAAAAATATTCCTGCTTGTGCTTTCGGCCTGGCTCGATGCCCCCTCCTTCCCATGGCTCGAGCCAGGTTTGTTTGTCTTGTGCTGGGTTAGCCAGCTTTACAGGCACAAAGAAAGTGCTTATACTGCTTCTGCTCTGATCTGGACCAGTGGGCTTTGAAGCTTATGTGAAAGGACATGGTCAGGGACGGTCTCTAAAAGCAGATATCTTAGCTGATAGAATTAGAGGAGAATCAACAAAAAAAGATGTTCTTTTTTTATTTTTTTATTAAAAACCTTTGGCCTAAAGATCTCCTATGTTGAGTTTGAACCTCAGGATTCTGATATGGACTACATCGGTTTAGTTTACATTTGCTCCGGGAACACATTAATCCACACCTGACTTTTTTGCCAGAACATTTGTTCCATGCTTGGAGCCAGAGCAACGAGGGAACCCTTTAGATACGTTCAGTAATGTAAATATGAGTAGATAGTAACTCTTTAAACATAGACATATTTGTCTGATATTTATCAGTGTGAATATCAGACAAAACAAACCAGAATGTCCGTATCAGCAGGATCGCATTGTGCATTCCTAAACCTGTGTCGAATCCCTTTGTAGCTGCCGGAACCTGCTGCTGACCGCGCTAATGCCCCTGACGCACTTGCTGGTATAGAAAACTGGTCAACTCTGTGACAATAAAGATGAATAGATTTATTCTTCTCATATTAAAGCAATGTCAATCATTACAAATACTAATGTATCCTTTTATACGTACTCTTGGCACTTCCTCATTGACCCCCCCCCCCATTTTCCATGTCTTTAAGTCAATAAGACAAAAAATGGAGTTTGTCATGTTATTGAGAAACCACACGATGCACAATGTCCTCAAGACTTGGAGACACCTTTCACCGATTCACTAATTTATACAGAAAACTATACAATATAAATCACTCCAAAATCCATTATACAGTATGAGGCATTCTCCTCTAGAGTGGTACACCCTGGAACGGGATGCCAATTCATTGCAAGGCACATACACACACAGTCACATGCTTATTCACACACAACAGGCAATTAGCCTAAACTGAATGACTTTGGATTGTGGGAGGAAACCGGACTAGCTGGAGGAAACCCACCAAGCACCGGAAGAACATGCAAACTCCATGAACCCAAACCCTGGAGGTGCACGGGCCCCAGTGCTAACCACCAAGCCACCATGCCACCGAATGTTGTTTTAACGATTTATTATTCAATGATCTGACTCAGCTGCTCTCTTCATCAGGAAGCATAAGCACAACTGCTACTGCGCTCAGGAGATCTTGAGTGGACTACGTCAGCCGGTGGCCGTGGTGCATTGTGGAGATGGCTCGCAGCGCCTTTTCATTGTGGAGAAGGAAGGATTTGTGCGCATCCTCACCCATGATATGGAGCTTCTTAAAGAGCCATACCTGGACATCCATAAGCTAGTGCAAACTGGGATCAAGGTGAGACACACTGAAGCATTTTTCAAATTGAGTGGGTGGAATACAGTAAAAAAAAAAAAATAAAAAAAATAATCTATAAACTCTATAGTTTTTTTTGGCTCTGGAAAACAGCACTGGTCAACTCTTTTGTGCACCTGGGCCAGTACTATGTGTGGTGGTCTGGGAAAACCTGCCTGAATTCTGGCCAAAAAGACAAAATAAAATGATTGGTTTCAGATTTTTCCCTAATAATGTTGTACAATTACACATCAACCATTGTTATAGTTCACCAAATACAATCCAGCAAAAGAGAGTGGTCAGTTTTGGGGAGCAAAGAAAGGCGTAGTTAATTAGACATATAATAAGAGATTGCAACCTCTTTGCACAGCACTGCATGATGCATTTCCTGTTTTCATGCATCATCATTAACTGCTTGCATCGATGTTTAGGAAACTAAACTGTTCATCTTTTTAAAGAAACTGTGAGAAAATATATAATTATATAATATTTAAAAATTTTTTATATTAGGTGAACGGAGATCAATCAGAATTCCTTTGGGAGTTTGTGAGAATGGGATTAATAAGGTCACCATTAGTATACAGATTTGCTCGCAAGAAGCTGAACCATCTGGTTTATTTCCTACTCAAACAAGAGCTTTTGACTTTTTGCATGGCTCCCAATTTGTTAAATAGCACATGTATTGTTTCTATTCATTTTTTTCTGATGTGGTTCAACTGGGGTGATGTGTATTACCTGAACTCAGTGTGGAAGTGCATGCCCGACAATACCAGCATGCTTTATTGAGCAAAAATAAACAGACATATTCAGTGTCAGGCACGGTCATGAATAGTTCAGAGAGAGAGAGAGAGAGAGGAGTGCTTCTTTGAATACACATCGCTCTACTCCATGGATTACTTCCAGATAGGAAGATGTGAACGTGTCTGTACTGAAGAGCAATTAGCACCTGGTATCATCTCCGGGATGCCATAATGCAAAATACAATGGAGGGCAAGTGCATTTTTAGTATATTTTAATGTTGAACTAAATAAAAACTGAGGAAGTTTGGGGCAAAACCTAAGGCAAGACTTTTTACCTTTCTCCCTCACACTTTGTCTGTGCCCTGCAGGCCTGGATCTTAAATTTCAAAGATTTGAAACCAGATACAGTGTTGGTATCAATAGAAGGAGTGAGTAGAATAACACTGAACCCACTAGTGCTATATGGAAGGGGAAATGGCAACATGTATACGGAAGATGCTATTGGGGTGTAACATGTTCCTCGTTACCTAAAACTGACCTGGTTGTGGTTTTGTGAGCCCACTTTTTTTCTTTACACTCAGTACATGGTGTCAGTCTGACTAAATAAATGAAAGCATGTTAGTCAGACTTACTAAAATCTTACTAAATCAAACTTCACAAAGTCAGACTAGCACACCCAGATTATGCAGTTGGGATTCGGGCTACTCCCTGCCCCGGGCTTTGGCTCAGAAGTCAAGCAAAATGCAGAAGAGTGGAAGAAACCCTTAACAATCCGGCGGTGACGTCTGCCTTTGCATAACATGAAGGCTAACCACAAAGGATAGTGTGCATCTAATTTGTACAAAAAGTAAACCGTACAGCACACAGCACTGCAAAGTTGCTGTCACTGTTTGACATGGTACTAGTTTACCACTAGCTAACTTCTGGGACATAATAAGTCAATTACTAACAAGCTGAAAGGGCAATATCGCCATCTATTGTATCAGAATAGGACCTGCTTCGTCAATAAATCAATTCCCCTGCTATGTTTACTGTATATAATGGGACACGGACAACAGTCCAATTAAATGGCCTGGACGAGTTATATCCATAGCTCCACTTAACCGTGCATGTAATCGATCTGATGCTGTAAGCAGAACATAATACATTTCTTTAATCACAGGTCTGTTATTAAGCATAGGATCTTGAGCATATCATCTGATATGGAGGCCATGTGACCATGCGTCACACACTCTCTTATAGAAGTCGACCAAATTTTACAGTGTGGCAAGTGATAAATTATATACCGTGAAGCACGCTTTAGAGCCAAAAGAAAATGATGTAAGATATTATATGTTGCATATTTTCGTACGTTATTGTTTTTGCCACAGCCAATAAAGGCTATGGTTAATTGAATTTCTGTAAAATCGGAGAATGTGGACACCCCATTGTAAGATATCTTGCCGTACGTCAACAGGAGCTTTGCCGTGTGCCACTACGGATGTTTATCTGTCTCCATTACAAGTGCATTCTTCTTAAAATGCATTTATTTGCAAAAGCGTCCCAAGATGGAGGAAGCGTCCGACGTTTGACAGGAAGTTTACATGTGTCGCATGCTTCTTTCTTTCCCCCAGAGAGAGTGATTAGGGGCTTCCGTGAATTTGACATGCGAATGCTTGGCTAGGACGACCTTGTGCACCTTATCGTAATTAAGCATAATTGACTGTGGATTCAACACTCATTATGTCAAAATTAGGGAAGTCTCAAGCCCTGGTCGTCCCCAAGAGTCCTATTCTGTGAAGTTTGGCTGCTATCATAGAGAGAGCTACACAGAACGGATGGTGTTTATACAAAGCAGCAACAGGATGTAGGTAGGTCCCCTGGTTCCTTAGGAAAAGTAGATAGTATTTTTATCACTGCTATGATTCTAATGTTCTATGTTTCCTTAAACCGTCAATCCTCTCGCTGCCAATTACACCAGTTCAGTAACAATGCACTGTCCACTATAGGGAGGTCCCTCAAGCGCTGTGGGTGTTCTCTGATTAAATACTATCTGCTGTATCTTCAGCCGCAAGAGTCCAGAAACACGTGTATATTCCACCTCTGTCATTATCACGCTGAATGAGCCTTGTTTTTAGACTAGCATACCTCGCATGGTTGCCATTTTGCCAAGAGACTCAGACACAACGATTCTTCTTGACCTCATTATACATACGTGAAGAGTCGATACTCAGGGTTCTTCTTTCCCGACACTGTCCTGCAAACCAGTGCAACGCTTTCCCTCAGTCGGACAATTAAACTCTGTAAGCTGACACCCAAGCCAACTGGCTAATCTGAATTGTTTGCAGTTTCTCAGTTTGCTGTTTGAAACTTTTTTTTTTTTTTTATTTCTATTCAGCTGTGCATTGTAGGATAATGATCTTGCTCGGTCTAATCCTCCATGCCATCACAGCTGTGCGGTGTTTACCAGGTTAACCAGCTGCTAACGTTGTCTGGATTTGACAGAGCAAGACTACGTTTAAGCACCGGTGCTTCGCCAATTAACTTGTTTTGGGTTTGCGTTGAGTCAAGCTTTTCCAGATGCCCAAATGAACTCCAGTCCTCATGGTGACACGTAAAGACCCGGAGCATGTGTTGATCTTTTAAAATATTTGTGCGAGGAAGATGGTGATTAAGAGTTTAGACTTGATTCGTTGCACGTTGAATTGTTAGCAGCGAAAGCACGGGACCGCTCCGCTGTTGTGTCTGCTAGTCCGGGGTGCATGGCGGCGGAGATGAAGAAATCTGTATGCAACGTGAGCATGGCTCTATTGCCAGAACGAAGGCAGCCAGCTGCAATAAAGTATTTCTTGCTGAAGCAAATAGTTCACGGCATGTCATGCTCTCTGTCACACTACACACACAGCTGTTGGGGTTTTTCACTCAGATGAGCAAGAAGGGCTCTCAGACCTGTCTGAGATAAGTACCCCGGCTTTGACAAATGGCCTTTTTCCTCCTGCTCACCCCCTCCTTTTTAACAGATCACTTCAGGAAACGACCACTGCTGTCATCTCACTTGACTTAACACCCCCCAGCACTGTCCTGATCCCCAGAAGAAAGTTTAGCTCTGGAGGTAAACCAGTGTGGCCGAAAACATTGTGATTTGCTGTCTTCCATACAATTTTCCATTGTAGTCCATTTCCAGTTCCAGTAATGTATAACAACAGGTGTAGGATTGTGTGTGTTTTTGAAAGAGATGGAACACTAGATGTGTGTGAATCCCAAGCCCTGAGATTGGGATCAAGAGTTCAGATGGCTTGTTTGTTTGTTTGTTTGTTTGTTTGTTTGTTTGTTTGTTTGTTTGTTTGTTTTGTTGTTTTGTTGTTTAGTTTGCAATCAGCCTGTGGGTAATGCTTTTTAGGTAGGATTTCCCAAGCGAGTGCATTAGGATCAAAAGCTACACCGAGCTAAGCTATGCATCATGCCTTGAAATCCAAAAGCCAGGAAACTGCCAATGGCTACGTGAAATTTAGGAGGAGTGTTGTGTAGTGTGTGGCTTTAGCACATCTCGTTCTCGCTTCCTGGCTCTGGTTCCACTACTGGCAGAACACTTATAAAGGCATGCTCTTATGGTCATCGCATGCTTGCTTCCCTGAATCTGGATATTGTAAAACAGACACACACTAAATATACTAAGCCTCTGCTAGGAAGGCATTTTAAAGAAGAAGTTGTTGCTGGTATAATACACTTAAAAAAAGAAATCATAATAACAAAGACAGAAACCAGAAAGATATTATAACCTACCCAGTTAGCACTGATTTGAGTCATATGTTATGGTTGCTGTTACATAAGAAAGGTTATCTTGCAACATGTCCAGCTTGTAAATTCCTTAGGAGCTTGGAAATACGTGGTTGAAGGGTCTTGGCTGAAGATCGGGACGCTTGTGCCAGCGTTGCAATTAAGCAGACCTGTTCATTGGGCGCAAGCCTGCCAACAACTTGCCCCCACTGGTATTCCTACTCTTCTAATGACAAATGGACCACAATGAAGTGAATTTGGCTTCATTTCAGCTACACTTCAGCTGTTAATTCAGATCAGAGGAGTCAGGAATGGATCTTTCTTTCCGCACAGTATCATCATTGGGGTCTGCCCGCTTCAGTGGTCGATGTTCAAGGCTCATACAATTCCAGTCATGGGTTTGTTTAAGCGTTTAGGTCATAAAATCGGTCCTACATACAGTATGATTCCAGTGATTCGACAAATGTAATAGGAAACGCACTAAGATGCAATCCTTCAGTTGCATTATAACTGCTGACTCAGGAACAGGCTTTTAATAAAAACCACGAGAAAACAAATGTCTGGTCGAGCCTAATGAGGCCATAAAGTCATTATTTATCTGTTGGATTTCCCACTCTTGCGGTCGAAACGAAAAAGACTCCGGAGTTTCTGAAGATCTTTTACACTCCTCTCTGGAGCATTCCAGAGATGGTTCAGACTTGCGTCCACATTTGTGCCACTGGCCTGTCCAACTTGGATTAGATCGCCGCAGCTTAACAGAGCTTCTCTGACCAATTTATGGTCTGTGTGTTTTGGCTCGATATGCGAGCTGAACCGCAGAGTTAACTCAAGCAGTTCACAGAAGACCTCTCTTTACTCAATTCCAGTGAAATATCCGAAAGGAATGCCGCATAACTGACATGACGGCATACTGTATTTGTTTATTGGACATGCTGCATTGGCTCATTGTGGGTCGAAAACATTCCTCCCATGTTACGTCCGATCCCAAAGCGCTAAACCCTTGTTCAAAAACAATCTTGCTTTTAAAAAAAAAAAAAAAAACCTGTTATTCAAACATTTTGAACACATATGTGTGGCATTCTGTTCATTCTTTTCATTTTCCTAACAATACAAGAAAAAGAGAGATGAAAGCCCAACCTGATCGTGTGGTCAGGGATTGAAATGATACAGCTGCTTATTACAGCTGACGATGATGTAGACCACCAGAGTTGTGACAACCGATGTTGCTGCCCTCAGGGTGAAACAAAGGTTTACCTATTACACAAGCAATTTCTTTTCTATTCTAAACATGTTGCCAAGACAGTGGGAGTTGGCAGTTTGCTTCTTGTTTATTTTTAATTTATTTTTTTCCATTCCTTTTTTCCCCTCTCGCAGATTTTGCACGGATTAAAAAACAGAGGGTGCGAGGGGAATAGGATGGGGGTCGAGATGGGACAAGGAGGTGGAGGCCCACAGCTTGGGCTGAAGGACTCCTGGGCTTTTTGTGCTCTCTACGAACTGCCAGTGAGCTAATAAATTCTTTCAGCCTCTCGCCGCTGCGTTTGTGGATATCCCCCCAAAGATTACACACACAAATCACTAGTGTGGTGGAGGCTGCAGGGAGGGCCCAAGCATCATGGAGGGGCCTCGCCCCAAAAATGAGCCACACATAACCAAAAGGAGGACCAGGAGAAAAAAAAAAAAGGGGGTTGCCGGGAGTCAAATGTTTTATAATTGTTTGTAATGCAGTAGTCAAGGAGGGAGAAAGGGGGGCGAGAATAAAAGAGAGTCGGGGCAAGAGGGCATGGGGGTAACTGGCTCCCATATGGAGAGAGCGAGATAGAAAAGGAGAGAATAAGAAAGAGAGGGACAGAAAGGGACATGGGGGGCCTGGCTTTAAGCCTGGCCCTACGCTGGCTTTTAAAAAGGGAACATAATTAACTTCTAGATTCTTTGTGCTCCCCATCTGACTTGCAGGGAGGAGATGAAAGGGGCTTGCTAAGCCTGGCATTCCACCCCAATTATAAGAAAAACGGCAAGCTCTACGTCTCCTACACGACGAACCAGGAGCGCTGGGCTATCGGCCCTCATGACCACATTCTCCGTGTGGTCGAGTATACAGTGTCCAGGTAACAGTCATCGACTTACACACTGCTCACATCTCAGACTGAACGATGTTGATGGGTGGGAGGGAAATAAAATTTGTTTAATGATTGTTATTAAATGTTTCAGGATATGTTTTTTGAAACCAGGTTCTTGACTGCCAAGCATGCTGTAAAATATTTTATGACAGTGATGGATGTTTTTATAGAGATTTAATGGTGGTGCATAATTAAACAAGTTCATTGACGGGAATTCTTTTCTGCACCATTGCAAAACATGCAAGGGTTTTATGACTAGTCTCAGAGCTCAAACACAACAATATAGCAATCGAGCATTATGTATTTAATTCAACGTTTTGCATGATTAATACTTAAACTATACAACAGTTCTTGGAAAATAAACATGTAAGAGATAACCAAACATTTTTATTTCTAAATTATACTTATAAATTATAAAAATGTGTTTTATTTCTAGTGCTTTTCTATAAATTCAGGCTTATGGCACAGATCAAGATGGCACTTGATTAAAAAAGGTGTATATTGAACATTTCCCATGTTTTTTTCAAGGAAAAACCCCAACCAGGTGGACACTAGGACTTTTCGGGTCTTAATGGAGGTGGCCGAGCTCCACAGGAAGCACTTGGGTGGGCAGTTGCACTTCGGACCTGATGGGCTTTTACATATCTTCCTGGGTGATGGGATGATCACTCTGGATGATATGGAGGAGATGGATGGATTGAGGTGATTCTACCAACAATGTTTATGAGGAATATGAACAACATCTAGTACTAGGTGGTAACGATGAAACATAGAAAACCCTCACATATGATAAAGCATTGAAAACACTAATCTACACAACTGTCTAAAGCTCTAAAAACATTTGTGTAATGAGCAGTAAGCTTGCGGTGTAGGTTGTCTTTGACCTTGATATTTGCTATGTTCCGGAGATTCTATCAACCAACTAAAAGAGATTTGTTGCTGCAGTGACTTCACTGGATCAGTTCTGAGGGTAGATGTCGACACGGACCACTGCTCCACACCCTATGTCATACCAGGAGACAACCCGTACTTCAACAGCACCAATCAGCCACCAGAAATCTTCGCCCATGGACTGCATGATCCTGGCAGGTGGGTATGAGGATGCTTCAGGAAATTTCAAAGTACAGAGCAAGTCATAAGAGTCAGCAAGATGACTAAGGTTTAGGTTAAGTCTGTTCTCCAAAGTCGTCTGAATAAAGGACCTGGTTGGTTTCTGATGGTTGCTTTAGCTACAAATGCTACCTTCCTATGCTTCCTTCAGAGAGAAAGTTTGGGGGGTTATGGGGGTCATTTGTTTCTTGGCTTGGTATGGTTTAGCATATCAATCAATCCAACAATCTTCTGACTGATCACCTTTATCCTATTTTCCTAACATTTCTATCCTGATTGGCATGGTATCCTGATTGCCACTGATGAGTATTAAAACCATGTACTGTAAATGATATACTATGGCCATATTACCAAATCTCAACTGAATTGAAAAACTGTAGGAGATTTTGGAAGCAATGTGTTAAGACAGCGCTCTCCACCACCATCATCAAAGGACCAGTGTTCATCCTTCCAGGAAAGTTTCAGAGATAATTCCATGGCATATTGAAGCTATTATAGTGACTTTATCATTTGTCACCCATCTGTAGGCTATGTATCATCAAAATGTTTTGGTATAACCCTTTTTTCAGAGTTATAGTACCAATCTACTATTTACTATTATTATTATTCTAATGGAACTTTATTCACAGCAAAGTTTCAAGAGATTTAACTGTAGACTTGTTATCTAGATTGCCTTTGTAGGACATGCAAAAACCAAACAACTGTATATTGGGGACTTGCAGAAATAAGAATTTCCACTGGCTTTAAACAAACACTATGACAAGCTGCATATTTCATACAGCTCTTGTGAGTAATACACTCTGTGACCAGGTTATTGGCTAATGGATGTCCTAATCAACATTGTGTCTTAGGTGTGCAGTGGATAAACTTCACATGGACACCAACGGGAGCCTCCTGATCTTGTGTACTGATACGACAGGAAGAAACACAACAACTGGAAGAATCCTGCAAATCAGCAAAGGAAAAGATTACGGTATGTCTATTCATCTCCATTTGTACTAGCGTTATAAATGTTAACTAGTTTTCAGCGCTAGTTTTCATGTCTACAGTAGCAGACATGATTCTTGTCAACGACAACAGCAGTATACAAGGAAAGAAACTATCTCTGAATTACTGCCGTTTTCTTTCTAAAACTATCGGTACTATGTTTTAACTTCATTACTATTACTACATTCTTTTAGAATGTGACAACATGGTCTTTGAGGCATCTCCAGCTGTGGAAGAGAACTGAAGAACGTTTGAATCGAAAGGGTTATACAGTGTTGTTGTCAGGGAAATTAAAGTTTGTGTTCATGAATATGATATATCATTGTCAGACGTAATTAACATGTCCATGGTGCTTTGGTACAGTTCAGCACAACCCCTATGGCTGAGAGCCTAATCAATACCAGAAGATTTCCTTTTGAATCTAATTTGAATTAAATTAGCTGGTTTAGATGGCTGAACGTCTGACCCTACCAGTCATGCTAGCATATTATATACCCCACCAACGCATGCCCCAAAGAAGGTCTAATAAATAGGCAAATTACTGGTCCTTTAACACTATTAAAGCATCAACTTGCTGAAAGTATAGGTTCATTAAACAGCACTGAGTAGTTTTACAACACGTTGACTGCAACATTATAATACCGGCCATTCCCAAAGCTGCCATAACTTATGTTGCTATACACACTGTCTCAAACACACAGTACACAAACCCTTGTTAGAACGTGGACCCTCCTTCACACAAGCTGGACATTAACGACGCCATTTCGTAAAAAGGAGCACAGTCAGCTATCCATAAAATAAAGTTGTCTTTAATGTTTCCAAGCCGTGGGTCATTAAAACCCTCCTCCACTGGCATGCTGAAGGATTGTTGGAAATATGGGATATACTGTACATTGCTAAGCAAACTTGAGTCTTTGTTGCTATATTATGCATGTTATGACACAATGTGACATACAGTAATAGAAAGATGCAATCAGGTTTGAAAAAAGCTTGAAATAAGGACATTCAAATAACAGTTGAATCATAATTTTTCTACAAAACATTTTTAGAAACTTTCATAGGCATGCTGTTGACATGATAGGATTGTGTGCCTTTTTGTTTATACAGAAAATGAACCTTCTGTTTTTGACCTGGAGTCCAGCAGTGGTGCACTTCCAGTTGGTGGATTCATCTACAGAGGCTGTCAATCAAGAAGACTTTATGGAAGTTACGTGTTTGGTGACAAAAATGGGTAAGATAATTAAGTACAATACAAACTGTATGTGTTACATGGATGCACATAGTTACAACTAAAGTTAAGTAAGAAACAAGTCCTTAATGGTTCCTTCTGAAGCACTGGTGACAGTGGTATAGGGAGTTAGCTCTAATCTGTATGATGCTAAGTGACAGCTTTCCTTTGGTTTGGTGTGTCCAGGTGTGCACAATTCCTGATACCTAGTAGAGGAAAAGGGATATTTTTTTTTTTTTTGCAGAGAAAGTGAAATTTGGAAATTTGTTCAAAACCTCATATTACTAACACTTAACATTCTGTCACTAACACCGTTGTGTAATTCAGCGTCCTCTGATATCTACTAATGTTGTCCAAAAATGGAGAATACTTAACAAACAAAAAAATTTTGTAAATGTATTTTGTTTGTCCTGATTTTTCTATGTAAAAGTTAACCTGTCAGCCATAACATTATGACCACTGATAGGTGAACTTCACAACATTGATCACCAGTAGACTTGTGACAGGATCATGGGCGTCCAAAGCTCACCCATGCCTGAGGGGGCCAAAAGCCATCCTGTCTGTTCCAATCAAAGTCAATGATCCAGTCATTTCTGAGCATTATAGAAAGCATTGAGCACCCACAGGATGTGCCAGACAAACATTTCCTATCCAGAGAGGCACCCAAAGGATCCGTCAAAGTCCTGCACACTTCCAGAGCCAGCCTATTGGCGCAAGGGGAAACCAAAACCTAGATGTTTTAATGTTATGGCTGATCAATGTATAATGTTGAATGGTCTTAGACGTCTTTCAGATTTTGCAAATTTGTTCTCAGCGCCAAGATTTACGATGAATTTTAACACCATGTTGGTATTTCAGAAAGCTCAGAATACTCCAGAGACCATCAGAGGACCGGCCATGGCAGGAGAAGCCATTCTGCCTTGGAAGTAGAAGTTCATGCGGTTCCACATTGGTTGGACACATCTTGGGATTTGGAGAGGATGAACTAGGTGAGTCACTGATCACTGCTAAGCATGGTTTTGAAATATAATACTACTTATGATTATTACTATTCTTTAGTACCTTGCTCATTAGTCCAGAATAGTCCTTTCCAAAATAATAAGATGCCTTGCATACAAGACACTGAATACAGAAGACTTTGAGGCCAAAAAAGAGTCAAAATTTAAAAGGATATCTCAGTGATACAGAACAGGCATTGCCAAGGTCACACTGGAAAGCCAACTCCCACTCCATAATACCTTTCCTCCATGGCACATTCCATTATGACAGAGTACTTAAACTTCCTGACACATGACTTCCTCTCTTTCTTGCTGCTGACAGAAGATATGAACAAGATTCAAAGGTCAGAATGATTTGTCAGTGACTAGGGTTTCCATTTGCAATTAACTTCCCCAACCAAACCACAAATTTACCCTCACACCCAGTGATAACAGCCTCTCTCCTCTCCAGAGCAATCATTTATCTGATCCATGTGCCAAGTTCAGTGATGAAGTTCCTCCATGTCAGAACATAGGGATCGGATTGCAGGACTTGGTGGAAATCAAACCTCCAAGTGACTCACAGCAAGCCTGTGTTCCATCATGCTGTACAATCCCGCTTGACCTCTTATCACAGGGGAACATGAACTACTTGTTCCAAAATGCCTAGAATGAGCAGAGCAAGGCACCATCTTTTTTTATTATTATTTATTTTTTGCCATCCAAGCGGTAGAGATCTGCAAGGGAGGGTTTTGGTGCTCAGAGGGATGAAATCAAACACATGGGCTTGAGGCCGAAGTAACAGTTACTTGCAAAATGCAGCTCTATAATTTACAGACCTTACAAAACCACAATTCTAATTATCAATTTGATGAACGTTCCATAAGAACATGGTAGATAGAAGAATGATTTATTCGACTAGATCATGACTGCGTTGGATACACCAGGAACAGGGTCAGGAATCTGACATAGTAGATAAACCTAATTCTGCATGCATGACAACCTCATGGTTTCCCAATCTCCTTTTTTTAACCAGGTGAGGTCTACATCTTGACATCCAGCAAAAGCTTACCCATGCAGTTACACAGTGGGAGGCTCTACAAATTGGTGGACCCTAAAAGGTAAAAAACATTTTACTGTTATCAAGCTCTTTTCACTATTATACCTCAATAGTAGAAAACTTCCAAGATCTCCTAACCTACAGAACATCAGACCTACAGAAGCTACCTCAACCCGTTCACTAAGCTCTTTATAGATATTATAGCAACTTTGTCTTTACAAGGAGGAACAGTGATGCAGAAGGTATCATAGCTTAAGGTTTCAATTCTGAGCTTAGGCTGTCTGCTTGGAGGTTCTATGCAAGTTGCATCTAAGATCATATAGCACTGTCATGCACACTCAATACGCAACCAGCACTAGGACCCGGAAATAATGCGGTTGCCAACCAGGAAGTATAAGAGGA
>JAQQZS010000038.1:1958582-1973540 GCA_030068045.1 Platyallabes tihoni
CGCCCCCCCCCCCCCCCCCCCCCCGTCCCCTCCCATATACGAAATTCTACACGTCTCATACGCAGTCAGCTGGCTGTGGTAGGTCGATTTTGGTCAACATACCTTACAATGGTGCTTTAGAGCATACTGTAAAAAGAAAAAAAATAGTATATAAAGCATATGTTTCATGCAGATTTTGTCCTTTCAGTGGATTGGATTTCAGCGCTGAGCTCTTGGGTTCTGAATGGGCTTTTTAGAAGCCTTTTAATGAAGTACTTTCGTTATGGGAGCCACAAATCACTTCAGGCCTTTCTCAACAGGCTAGGAGGTATGCACGTGTGTGCACAAGTGAGAGAGAAAGCTAGAGATGTGTGAAAGAAGAAGTAGGATACAAATACGTAAAAGAAAAAAAAAAAAAAACTGTTCACATTTTCTGGTTCTATAACCCCCAAGTCTTTACCAAAGCCCTCTTTATTTGACTTTGTCCCCTAAATCTTACAAACTCTCCACCACGTCCTCGCCTTTGACAAAGCCCCTTTGCAGTGTCACTGAATGGCCTACAGATACAATACACAGTAAATTTTTCTGACACAATGTACTCACAAAGACTGGCAGACAATAGCGAGAGATAACAAAAAACGGATAGAGGGACAGCAGCGAGCAGCGTGACGAAGCTCATTCTGGCATGGACGATGAACGTAACTCCCAAAGTTACACCCCACTGTTAGAATAACTCCACTGTTGTATTGTCAAATTAAGCAAGTTAAATGCCAGGAAGTAAAACTGTCTTCTGAAAGAGAGAAAAAAAAATGCACTTCTTGTGGGACTCCTAGGATTTTGTATGTACGTATTGTTTTGCTGATTCTCACTGGCAAGAGGAAAAGATAATCCGCGCTTAGATACTGTCATGAGGGATGCAGAAAACATCATATATACAGCTTTTTATGTATGTATGTTGGACTATGGAAAATGTATTAAATTAGAAATGGCGATGAAAAGTACACGATACACGAATTGCTCAAGCGGGGTCTTGACCGATCCAATGGATGTCAAACTAAAATTTACTTACCGGATTTGTCAGACACCCTCATCCAGAGCAATTTACATTTTTTTATCTCATTATACATCTGAGCGGCATTGCTCAAGGCCCCTGCAGAGGCAACTTGGTGGTGGTGGTGGTGGTGAGGTTTGAACCTGAGACCTTCTGATCAGAATTGTCTACGATTGGTCCACCTGGTAGCACCTAATTTCTGGCTTATTCTTCTCCTATGCTTCCATTTTTTAATTGAGTTGAAATTCTGATCTCCTGCGACATCTTCTCTCTTTCTGCGTTGCTGTCATTTCAGTAAAAGTTACCTTCGTTCAACATCTACTAGCTCTAACTCCAACAAGATCCACTCTTGCTACGTTTGGTACTTTTTATTTTTACTGTAAGTTTCATATCCAAACTAGAATCAGGTTACTCGAGTAGCGGGACAAAGAGCATCGTCGGAGCAGCCGATGTGTTCAGCCTCCTATTCAGCGCAGAGGAACGGCAGGCTCCAGGAAGGCCTTAAACTAATAAGCCATGGCCCTCCTTTAATTTATCAGTCTGTGTTTTATGCAAGTGGCCTCCCAGAGTTGATACATTCCCACAGTGCCTGTTGACCCAGCTGCCTTTGTCAAGGGCTGCAGCAGCAGGTGTTGTTTTCACGGCCACCCTGCCAGTACTGCAAACTGTTTAGTAGCTGCGCTGACCCCCGCGTCATTAACGGCGTTAGCCCAATCCTCCGGGGAACCGCCTCTTTCTCTCCTTTCTCTTCCTCTCTTGCTCTTTCTTTTTCACCCTCCATCTCAGTTTCTTTCCCCTTATTTCTCTCACTCTTTTTTTTTGTTTTGTTTTGTTTTGTTTTAACAACATACAGCCTGTCACAACAGCACAAAAAAGAGAGTATGGATAAGAGAAAGGGGAGACTTGATGCGGGTGGTGAAAGCAACGGTGGGAAGCATGGGAACTACCCCTGCTACCCCCTTCAGATCCCCTCCACCCCATCCCACCCTTCAAATACAGCCTGCCAGAAGCCCCTTGTTACCACCCTACTCCTGCCATCAGTCACTGAGCCTGTCAGGGTGGTTCCAGCATCCCACACTCACACACACACACACACACACACACGCACACACACACACACACGCACATATACACTTAAGTCATGAATGCCTCAACTCACAAGCTTCAAATACACCGAAGGGAATGATCTTTCCTCTCGTATATTTTTAATGTCATTAGTAACCAGAACTCTTTCTCATGTGAAAGATGTTCTAAAACATTTTGTGACATAAGAACCAGTGGAGCCACTGGAGAGTGGAGAAAAGCCCACATGGTAGCTTCCTTTCAGTTTTCCACTTTCCTCACATGCTGGCCACCTCACTTTCCCAGGCACCACTCCCAGTGAAATACACAGGATGTGAACTAACTAAGTGCTCTTCAGCCTGTTCCTCATAGCCACTGCTTTAGTGGAGTCCAATTACTGTACCGTGTGTGTGTATGTGTATGTGTGTGTGTGTGTGTGTGTGTGTGTGTGTGTGCGTGCATGTTGGGTATGTCAACAGGTCTGCCCACTTAGTAATAGACAGGCTTGAAGAGATTCGCCTGGCTCATTAGCCGGTGTGTGGAAGCATTAGGTTGTTTGAAGAGCTGCAGCTCTCACAGTTTCATTAGTAGCTACTCAGTGTGATGGTGAGGTTTCGCCTTCGAGCCCCATTACACACAAAACGGTACTGTTTCCACTTCCAGATGTTACCGGGCCAAAAAAAAACATACCGTCATACATCATATGAAGTCTAGCAATAACATTTTTCCCCATACTTGCAAGTTTTTGGCATTTTTAAACAGTGGATGTGTATCCACCCTGATCAATATGTGCCTCAGGGTGTGTGTGTATCATTGCTTAAGTAATAAATACATCACTTGGCGGTGTGTTGTTATAGGAAAATGATCAAGGAGGGGAGTGTCCATACCACCCTGAAGTTGATTATTTTCCAATATCACCACATCCTACAGTACAGTTTGTTAGTTCCTGTCGTTCCTTACAGCATCACTTTTTTTTTATCTTACTCAAAAAGTTAATAAAACAAAAAAAGTAATCATTTAAAGTTTAATAGTTATTATTTATATAGTAATAATAGTTTCCCATTCATAGTGCAGATTGATGTTGCCAACAGCCGCAAAGCACACATTCTTGGAAAACCTACTTACAGCTTTATTTTGATTGGGCTGTCAAATGAACCTGTCTCCACAGGAAATATCCCCGTATCAGTGAATATCAGAGGCAGTGCAACAAGTTTTCTAATTGGTAGAAAACATGTTTTTCACTAGCGCTTGGATACCATCAAGGTAAAACATTGGAAACACTGGCCTCCCAGGAACTCCTTTAATGGCTCAAACATGTGGAAATGGCTTGAAGCGAAGTCAGGACTGTATGGGGGTTGTACAGTAGCAATAACTATCAGCCGTGTGAAAATGGTGTTGGTGAACGATTGTGTTCACAGTTCACGCATATAGAGACGTTTTGCTGTGATTAATAGTCGTATCACAGTACTGTACTTGACGTCTTCTATGAATGTTCAAAAATCAGTTTTCTGCCTTCACTCATGAGAAGTTTTATTACCAGATCTCGTTTGACTTGATCGCCCTTCATACAATGCTGTTGCAACTGTTGGGAGAGATGTCTGATCAATATCTTCCAACCAATCAGATTTGCGAACCACACAGTTAGAATCAACCTTACCTTAGAATCAACCTTCGTTGAACATAGTGTGATGTTCCTACAGGCCTCAGGTACCCAAAGAATGCCGGCGGCCAGTAGAAGCTCCAGAGATGCTGAGCAGCTCCTGTTCTCGAGAATGCAGAAATGGTCACTGCACTCCTACGGGCAAATGCTGCTGCAACCATGGCTGGGAGGGTCCCTTCTGCTTACGAGGTGAGTCAAATGCAGATGCACACCCATATCCTCGCATATTATAATTGATACTGGTGTTAAATCAAAAGTGTGCAGGAATCACAGTCTACTTATTCGTCACAGCCAAGTGTGAACCTGCTTGCCGAAATGGTGGCGTCTGCATCGAACCCAACAAGTGCTTCTGTAAGGAAGGCTTTTCCGGGGCACAGTGTGAGAAAGGGGAGCGAGGCATCCAGGATGATCGTGACAGAAGTGGCATTTTGGATCACATCATTGACATGACATCATATCTGCTGGACTTCACCAGCTACATTGTCTAGATCGGGCAGGTATGACTGAGATCCTCTACTCTGGTCTGAAGGCGGAATTTTAAGGAGGCCTTTTGGAGGGTTTTGCCTTCAGAACATCAACACCCCCCCAACCTCCAACCTGCATCCCATCTTCATTACCATCACTGACTGCCCACACATGTGGTGGACCATCATTAGACCACTAATGCTGGTATTTACTCCCAAATTTGCTTGATGCATTCAATACAATTCTTGTTGTTTGGGTAAACCATGAGGACTCATTTAGCAAGTTCCATTTTTTTAAATTAAATTATTGACAAAGATCCCACACTGAGATTTAGAGCAAATAACATTGTTTCAGAATTATATTTCCATGTTTTGCTCCACATTTCCGATATACAAGCACTGTCCCATGCATCACATTACACACACTGTACGTATGGGTATTCAGGAGAAGCCTTTACACAATGCTAAAGGGTACAGCACTCAGTGTTTTAGCTATAACTTTGCTGTGTATACTTCAGGACTCAGTCCTTATTTCTGCTTTTAAAGTTTGCCAGTGAAAAGGACTCTTCAGTTGCCTTAAATCACTGGAACTCAGAATCTAAGCTCAGTTTCCACAGTTCGTACAAATGGCTGTAAACTTACTGTGTGGCCAAGGAAAGACAAATCTACGAAATCAAGACCTATAATCAAGGCTCATTCTGGGAAATTCTAATGGACAGTCAAAATGACTGAAACTTGCCACAGGAAGTCATAATCGCCCTGGATCCATAACCTCAACCAAAGGCCAAGTCGAATAATCAATGTGTGAACAGAATGCTTTATCAATTCATTGGATAAATCTTACTTTTTCCTACTCATCATCATGATATATAAAAGCTGATGACAAAACATAATGACAAAACCATTGTAACACCAACAATAGTCATGGATTCACGTAGTTGGGACTTGATGCCAGTCTATTTATAGTTTCTTCTTCAAGGCCATTAATAACTTTTGCAAAAAAAAAAAAAAAAAGTTTTAGTAAAAAATAAAATTAAAAAATCAGCTGCAATCAGTGTGTACTTTGTATAACAACATAGTTGCAAATCAATTTTTTTTTAAACGATGGTCACTTTGATTCCAATATTTCTACCGAGTTTTTTATACATATATATTATATATCTTTTTTTTTTATGACCATGCACGCTGCTTTCAATATAAATAATGTGTCATAGATTTACATACATTTCATTAGGTTCATGTATCTTATGTTGTTCCTGTTTGAATTTTCAGCAAAGAAACAAGCTAGCTTTTTATAAATCAAGCACGTAAGACCATTTTCACAGCAGTATCTTCTTTTGAGCTAGTTACACTGCCACGAATATAAAAGAATATAATATTAACAAATAATAGATTACCAGCATTCACTGGGATCTTGTTTTATCTATCAATGATCTATGTGTCTTTTTTATTTTTTTTTAATCTGAATTTGGTCTTCAGTTAAAAAGGAACCCGCGTAGTGCTGTACATTTCTGATAGTACTGTACTAAGAAAAGTACTACTTAGCTTTGCAAAGTAATATAGTATTACTATTGTTTCAATAGAGGAAGGTTTATTTTTTTAAGCGTAATAATATATGACAGGGGAGAGTATTACTAGAGAGCAGTTTTACATTAAGCCTATGGATTCACATTGTGTATTTTTTTTTTTCCTGATTTCTTTTTCATATGTAGGGGAAAAAATAGAAAGCTATCATAAACCTATCTGAATTTTTGTACATTGTGTAATAGCATTTTGATTCAGTCATAAGATTATTAGAAGATGTTTATCTCTATAAGAAGTTACATTTAACATGGATAAATGATGCAAGTCAGTGTTTTTTTCTTCTTCTTTTGATAATGACCGATTGTATTGAGGATGTGTAAAAGAGGCATGTCTAAAGGCAGAAACAAGAAGATGTGTAACCATATACTCTAAGCATGAGTCACCAATAAAGTGAATGATACCGCCAATGGAACATTCCACATTGCAAAAGACTGTGTAATTATCCTGACTGATTTCAGGTTCCCCCAACACAAGCTTGACAACATAAACAGATTTGACACTTATAAAAGACAGAATACCTAATTCGATACTCATTTAAAACATAGTGTACTTGTTTTGAGTCTATATTTGCTATTGCTACTCAAACTGTGTTAATTCATCATTGCTGAACTTGAATTTAGTCCTTGCAGAATATGCCCGTCAATTTGTATTCCAAATGCATCCAAAGAGATGGAAATTTGCTCTACCACATTTAATCCGAGAAAAGATTTGTGTTAATTAGTAAACCATGTCATCCCCCCATACACCCCCCCCCCACCCACCCCCCACCTGCTCTTGGTGTCGCTCAGAGTGTTTACTTTCTTTTCCAGAAGTACACTAACAACTCTTATGATGTGAAACTGACTTCATTGCTTTCGGTAAATGTAAGGAATCTATGCTGTAAGTCTATTCTGTAATATTAGCACTTAATGTGAAACTTGCATTGGAGCTGCTGGGAAGGTGTCATGTGAATAGAGTAACCCATTTCTTTTTTTGTTTTGTTTTATTTTACTACTATTATTTAAGTAGTTATGCCATAAAGTTATTTAAGTTGTCTGCAATGTTTGTTCTGTTTCATGTGAAAAAGTTGATCATATATTGTAAATAAAACTAGGGCTATCTTGGTGTCTTTCCAAAAGTATCATTATGTTTATTAAAGTGTATAGCATGCAAGACTGTTTTTTTTTCTTTTCTTTTTCAATACACTCAATAGATGACTGTGTAGTGAGGTACACCAACAGGAACTGTGAGCCTACAAACAGGAAAAGTTTTAGTAAAAATACACCAGTTTGCTATTACTGATGAAAGGACTTACTCTTCTAATCAGCTCTAAATTCTCAATCCTGATTGGCCAGACAATTTAGATTTAATTTTCTTATAACAGGTTATATTAATGAACTCATTATTGTTGCTATAGAAACAGCATCCTCAGGCACTGTGTTTTTATTTTCCTTTACCATATGCACTGATCAGCCATAACATTATATACATTAACATTAAAAACACCTAGGATTTAGGCTCCCCTCATGTCAAAAGGGTTCCTCTGGCCCCTCGGGGTGTGGCACCACAGGGCCTGTGGGATGGTCTCTTGCACCAGGATGTTGGCACTGGATTATTTGGGTGCTATGGGTTGTACGCTGGGGACTCTCTGGATCAGAGTTGTTGTCCAGCGCATCCCATGGGTGCTTGATCAGATTGGGATCTGGGGTGTTTGCAGGTCGGGTTAGCGGCCCTGGGCTCTTTGCCCGCTTGGTTCTGAGTGCAGCAGCCTGTGGTGCACTGGGTGTTCTGGTGCCTCTCTATAATGGCCAGTGCTGACTTTTTTTGCAACAAGTTGTTCTGCATTGGCTTTATGGATCAGACTGGACTGGCTGGCCTTTGGTCCCCACAGGCATAAATGAGCCTTGTGGTCCCATGATCTTCTCACAAGTTCACTGGTATATACAGTAATTGATAATCAATGTTAATATTGTCTGAGATCAGTGTAGTTGGTGAACAATGTTGTTCAGGCCACCTGTCAGTGATCATAATGTTATGGCTGTTATTGTGAAAGGAAGGTTAATAGAGCATGTATTAGAGAAGTCTCCAGTGTCAGAACTTTGTTAGAGTCCAAAGTAAATCTTTATTTTCTTTTTTGTTCCTGGGAAAAGTCTTCAGCATGGAGGTATTTGCATTTTCTGGTTTCTGAAATCAGTGTGTTTTTAACCTATTAACTTTAGGAGAAAGAAGGAAAGGAATACTGATGGGGGAACAACTGTTTTATAGCTATTGTAATATAACGAATTTAGGCACCCCTGGACAGGGGATGTATTTCATTTAATTCCAAGTGTTAATGCATAATTACATTATATATGTTGATTTAATAAAAATAAATAAATAAATAAAATACTAATTGCAACGTGTGCAAAAGTTCAGACATCCAGTTGGCAAAGTCTCAGAAATTATTTAACCTCAATTTACTTATTAGGACTCGTTGGGCAGGTCAGAGAATTTAATAATAACCATTTAAGAGAGTTATAAATGTTTAAACATTGTGCTAATCACAGACTCCTCTAAACAGCAAAACAGCGAAGGAACAGAGAATGAAGCCAATTAATGACTACAAAGCAGAGACTATAAAAAATATCAAAACACCTCCAGATCATTGGTTTTCATGGTTTGGATTTCCATAAAAGGTCAGGAAGAACAAGAGACACAAGAAAAAAAAAAGGCAAAGCAAAACTCTTGTCTATGTGACAGAATGCTGGAAGGTTTCCCTGCCACAAGAGTGAGACAGGTGTAACAGTGGCACAGGAAACCATCCACATGTAAATAAATGAAAGGATTCCACTAACTAACAAAAAAAATGTCAGTTGGCAGGAAAATTAAGCTGAACAGAGATTTCTACAACAGGAGAATGTTCAAGAACATACCTCAAAAGCTACCATGAACTAACTTATGAAATGTGAGGTCCTGCTTATGGAATGGCCCTCACACTCCCTGTCTTCATCACAGAAAAGATGTAGGCACTGTAAATAGAGCATAGAACTTAGGAATCTTAAGCAAGCTTAGGAATTTTTTTTTTTTTTTTTTAGTTTTCTGTCAATGTTGTGTTTAGGGAATTGGTGCCATGCTGAAGACCCGGGTTTGATTTCCACCCAATGCCCAATACATACAGTGCTGGTCCCAAGCCTGGGTAAAATGGGAGGGTTGTATCAGGAAGGGCATCTTGCGTAAAACTTGTGCCAAAATTCGTTTGTGCATCAGATGGTCTGCTATAACGACCACTTGATGGGTGCAGCCCGAAAGATTTACAACCAACAACAACTGTTGTGTTTACTTTTTTTCACTTCACTCTCATTCATTCTCTAGACCGCTCATCCTATATAGGGTCGCAGGAGGCCTGGCGCTTATCCTAGAGGCCCTGGACGTGCGAGGCCACAGTGCTAACCATTAAATCAATATGCCACCAAGTTTTTCACTTCGAACATCAACCAAATAAAACCTACGGATGCAGTTTAAAGTGATAACCGGGTATGCATGGGCAAAATGTGGGCATTTCACAACAATAAATGTAGTTACATTTAACTAAGACAAAATGACTGCATGAGTAATCATGCAGAAATAAGCCATTATTTCTAGTATGATGCAACAATTCATAACAAAAAAGTGCACGGCATGATTTACACACTTAAAACTTGTGTTGTGTAGGTTCCCCTCCCTGAGTGGGAGTTCTGTGGTGCCTGGCACCAGGATGTTGGCAGCGGATCCTTTGGGTGCCACAGGTTGTAGGGTGGTGCAGCGGATCCCATGGGCGCTCGATCGGTTTTGGGATCTGGTAAGATGTGGATCCCAGATCTGGGAGATGTGGGATCAGATCAGATGGACTGGCCTTGGGCATGGATGAGCCTTGGGTGCCCATCATCTTGTCACCAGTTTGCTGGTATATAATTGATAATAAATGCTAGTATGTTAATGTTTTCTGGTGTTAATGTTACAGCATGACCTGGAGTATGTTATTCTGCCTATACTACAAATCTTTTTGTTTAATCAATAAAGTATTTGAATCTATTAATGAATGACACACTGTGTATTTGATGTGATGTTGTGGAATGTCAGAGAGAGCAGGAGGGAGAGATTCATTTCTGTCATCACTCTTTCTGTTATATCATTCTCTCATCAGCCCCTCTCTCTCTCTCTCTCTCTCTCTCACTAAAATCGTCACGGCATCAACAATTGCATGCTTTAGATCTATTTTATAGTTATCCGTGAAATCTGTACACAATTCTTGCAGGGTTGTGTTTGTCTTAATGAAATAAAAAGATATTTTTTTGGTTGTAGACTCATATTTTCATACCTGGCTTGGCTATTGCTATGCATGACTGAGCACAGATTATCTGAAACTGTGTCCACAACAGGTAGACGGACACACTGAGAGGCTTCAGTGTGCACACAGTGTCCTGCACACATATATTTGTGGCAGGACGCTAAAATATTTATCAGAGAATTTCTCTGTGCAAACAAACTATTGCTTTACGTAGGTGCCCCTGGTGTCTGTTGTGGCTCAGTGCTGGGAAGTGTTTCATTCCTTGTGCGTCACTGGCCAAATTTCCAGTGAGTTTTTTTTTTCAACGTACAGTGCACAGAGAGACGTTCAGAGGACGCCAAGGTGGTCACTAGAGCAATATTTCAAAAATGTTAATCTTGAACTAAAACCCTGGACACTGAATGCTGCACTCTCATACTGCTATTACAATACCTGAAGAAGATAGAAGTGACCTCAGTCGTACAGAATTTCCATTTCCACACTTCCACGAGGTGCGGTTTTTGGGAAACGAGCGCAATCAGATTTCAGGGGTGCACGCCAAATCCAAACAGGCTTCATATGAGTTGATTTTATAGCACACAAAGATACGCTGGGTCTAAATGAACCTTTGCGGTTTCGCTGCGCAGACTGACAGTGTTTAATTAAATTCTTCAAATAAATATAACACATCACCCAGGGAATATCACCAAATATCAATCAGATTGAGTGCTCGTTATCATAACAAATGAGGACCACCCACATCATCGAAGCCACCATGATGTATTCAGAGAGTCGCTCGATGCCTGGTTGTCTGTTGAGTGTTTGGAGCCAACCGAAATAGCAAGAGTCAGGGTGATGGGGTACGTTTTAGTTTACGTGTTATCTATGGCATGAATCATTTCTTTTCATTTGGAATGGTTTTCTTTCTGTCCCCCAAAGGCCCCTTGTCTGGCTATCTTTAATAAACAGTGTAACCCAGCACTGGGTAAACATGACAAGCCTGTATACTAAATATTTCTCTGACTTGGATGGGTGGTATTATAGAAGTACATTACAATTCTTTGCACGTGGACAGACGTTATTCTTATGGATCCTGCTTTAAAAACGATGACCGGGGAACAATTATAATAAACAATTACTTTTAAGCGCAATTATGTAATTATACATTTTTTTGAGATATAAGGTAGAATACTTTTGAATAATGGGCAAAAGTTAAATTGTATTGATATGGTTCAAAAGGAATTGGGTAAACAGCTGATGTCGTTTCCTTGCATGACAGTCCCTCAGTTCTGTATCTGTTCTTGTCACGGCCTTGATTGCACAGCATATTCTGTTACTTCATGTGTTTACATGACTGAGTCATTGAGGACTACTGCTGCAGTGTGTGTGGCCAGGAATGAGGAATTCTGATATTCCTGACAGTACACACTCGTTCAGGAAGCCTAAGATTTGAACAAAATTGTGCTTTGGACATTTTGGCTTAACTTTGCTGGAAATAAAAGGTTTTTAAATACATTTAAAAAAAAATAAATAAATAATCTAATAACAAAGATTAATTAAATTTTATTGTGTGTATGTGTGTTTACATGCAGTTTTATCAGGTTACCATGTAATTTATTATATAGTTTTTTCACAGTTACTTGCAGAATTATAACAATCACTTATGAACATGAATAATAATTATAAAACCTTTGGACTTTGGTTCTGTTCAGAAAACATTTAATGATGGGGTGATGTTGTGTCGCCTGATACAAATCTAAGTTACTGTTACTGTACTACATCAAAGCAGAGGTGGGAAAAGTACAAAAATCCTGAGTAAAATTAGAGATGCCCTACGTATTATTCAAGTGAGAGCAGAAGTCGCTATGTTCAAATCTACTTGAGTAAAAGTACGAAGGTGCATGATTTTGCATTATTTAAGGATCAAATATACCACAGTTGTATTAGCTCACAGCAGGCTTTGCATCATAGTAAGAGTCTCTCTCTCTCTCCTTACTGACTATGAACAGTTTCGTTGCTGTCTGCAACCATTTGCACTTTTTCAAACACCTGATTTCAAACACCTGCTATATGACTAAGCATTTTTCCAGAGGGAAGGCAAATCATACAATTATGCATAATCGCCGGCAGGTGAGCTCCCTACTTCAAATATTCCCTACCACTTTGTTTGTGTAACGCAAAGCCATGCAGAAATGTAGTAAAGGAGAACGGTGAATTTTTATTTGTTACATGATGTAATAAAAAAGTAATAAAGTATCCTCTGATAAAACTCCTCACGTAATGTACATGTATGTGAAATATGTAATATGTAATAACTAATACTTAAGTACAGTAATGAAGTAAATGTACTTAGTTACCTTCCTCCACTGCATTAAAGATGCAAATTTCAGAATAATGAAAATTCAACGCTCTTTGTTACAAACTCCTGACACTAGAGATTCCTTCCAAAACCGGATTTAAAAAACGACAAAAAATAAATAAATAAATAAACTATAAAACTAGGGTACCTGGAGAAAATCCACCATGCACAGAAAGGAAGTGCAAATTCCACACACACTGACCTGAAGGAGGGAATAGATCCCTAGACCCTGGAGCCTCAGTGTTAACTCTATTTAAAAGCCTATAATAAATGTGAGCATCCATTCTACATGTTCCTTTGTAAACTGTTAATATAAAAACAGAGAGCTGCTGTTTATAATGAGGAAATTTAATGAACATTTAGTTCTAACCATTTAGAAACAAGAATTCAACAACACTGTGAACTGTAATTGTTGGATTCTTCTTGACACGTTGACCAGGATTTCACCTCATTCCAATATAATTCTGGTCTGGGTCATGGTGGATTCTGTGCCTATCCTGGGAACACTAGGTGCAGCATTGGACTAAAAAAACTGTTATTAAAAAAAAAACAAAAAGAAAGTATGGCAGTATATGCCATTTAAAAATCATGCACTATACATTATTTAGTATATTATTAACTTCCTTATACCAACCATGGTTTCTACACTTTATACCTTCTGGTTCATGGCGCTTCCCCAACTTACATCCATCACGCTGCCACACTCACACTTTGAGCAGAGCCAACAGATGATCCAACCCAAGCATGCATGGTTTTTATGTATTGGCTGGAACATAAACTCCATCAAAAGCCTTGGTCCTCCACTCATGTTTACTGCCTGTAAGCCGGTACGCTGACTCGCATCCATGAAATGATGCAATTAAGGTTCCCACTGGGGCCCAATCTGTCATGTAAACACACACCAAGCCCAATCTGATCGCAGGAGACTGGCAGAAGAAGACAGGTAAGTGTCAGGAAAGGAGGGCCAGGGGGATGGGTGTGGAGGAATGAGATCATCGTCTGAGTTCTGTTGCTGCTCTGCTGTTAATTACCCATCAGTATCAAATGCACCAGTTTGTGTGCGCAGGTACAGCTGTGTGTGTATAGTTTTAAACAAAAGTGTTTATATGTGAACATGTGCGTTAAAAGAGAGAAGGTGTGTCAAGGCCATTGTGTGCGGTTGTGAAACCAGACACTTGTCTTTTTTTGTCTGTTTGTCTCAGCTGTGATCCCTTGAAGAACGAAGTAAACAACTGGATGGGTGGAAAGGGACCACCTAGGTAAAAGTTTCCATGCTGAGGTATCTTCACAAAGCAACTGGGCAATTTTTTTTCCAAACACATTAAAACAAGTTATGCAAATGTTTTATGGTGGTACTTGTATAGAGTGGTTTTATATCAACCTGTACATGTGGCTGTTCATCTTGACGACTTGCATGTCTTTCTGTATTGTTTCTTTTTTTTTTTTTCTTTTTTTTTTCTTTGCTTTAATTCACTTAACAGTGAACAGAGCTAAATTAAAAAGAGCAGACAAACGTTTAGCACTACTACACTGGTTTCATTAAAAATTTATTATAGAACATCCCCAGATTAAAGAATTGAAAAGAAGGAGTTTTTTATGAGCTTAAAATATAAAAACAACAATAATTATGAGACTTGAATGAGACTGTTTAAACTTTAGAATTTATGATACCTGTACCTGTACTTAAATAGTTTGTTTATGTTTTTGTTTGTTTTGCCTCTTTATTATTTGCCATGCATTTACTTTATTTCTATTTTATATCTTTTCTAATTACACATTTCGTAATTACACATTGACCTGCATGCATTTTAACTCCTATATTCTATCCCTATAAAACAACCATGTATTGTTTTAAATGTGAAAACACTCTGATTCCATCTCATTCCTCACTGAATGTTCCTCACTAACACTGGTCACTGGACAGTAGAAGTTTGAAAAACTAACAAAACAGGTGTCTTATTGACTGTCCAGTTTCATTGCATCTGTGCCGTCAGATTTTTGTTCTTAAATAACCACAGTGAAACTCAATGTGGTGTTTTGCGATTGTAAAACATATGCTGCAATGCTTGAAGTTTGGTGCATGTTGATGTGCTTTTCTGCTCACTACAGATGTACATAAAGAGTGATAATTGAAAATATATTCTCCCTGGTAGCTCAAACCAATCTGTCTAATTTCTTTTGACCCCTCTTAACAACAAGGCATTTCCATCCTCATGACTTTTGCTCACTTCTTTTCATTTGGGCAAACAGCAGAGGCTATGTGAAATAAATAAATAACAGTTTTTCTCAAACCAGCTCAACTGGCTCAAACAGCATGCCACAGATAATGTTACAGAGATTTTTCTGCTTCATGTGGACATAAACTGAAGTTCTTTACTTCTATCTGCAAGATTTTATGTACGGTGTTACGACCCCCGGTCTAGGGTCCAGGGACGCAACAAAGAAAATAATAATACAGTTTTTAAAAATTGTTTTGGTACTATTTTCATAAGTAAAGTGTGCATTTTCAAATCTCTTAGTACAAAACTCACATTT
>JAQQZS010000038.1:2059545-2069950 GCA_030068045.1 Platyallabes tihoni
CAACTGTTCAAAGGAGATTAATGCAGTTTTTGGACGCCTTCAGCATTCCTTTACAATGTAGAAAGAAATAAAAATCAAGAACCATCACGGAGTTAGAAAGTGACCCCAAACTTTCGGACGGTAGTGTATGTAAGGTCGCAAACATACAGCCAAATATATCTGAGTATTTGTAAGGTACGAGACAGGTAGCAGCTGTTTGACCGTAGCTACAAGAGCACTGCAGTAGTAGATATTTGGCGCAACAAGTCTGTCCGAGCAAAACTGGAGCAAACCTACAGAAATATATCAGCGTTCGAGATCATTTCAGTGTCGTTTCAGAGGACAGACGCGTCCATGTTAGAGTCAGGTTAACGTCATTTGTAATTACGAACGTGAACCGTCATGACATGCGAATCCGCTATGACCGAACAAATGGGAGTTGAACAATGTGACGTGTAAAGTTTTCCAGGACAGAAGACATTTCAGGACTCTCTGGTGTTTCTGTAGCATGAGATGCATTAACTTTAAGAGAGGAAAAAAAGAACCATGACTGTACATAGCTGCTGTAAAATGAATTCTAAGAGACATTTAAATAGTGTAACATTTGCTAATTGAATTATTTCAATAATTAAGGCTTATTGGCTAATTGACCCTTGGATGTATATTTGTATATTAACAAAATTTGACATTTAAATAGTGTAACATTTAAATGTAAGTATAAATGGATATAAAGTTTGATAAAATTATCATTTTGGATGAAAGTCAAACTTTGTATTCTGTGCTCAACTGCGATTCATTGAGGTTTATCCCTCTGAAGTGCTGATTGTGCGTGTTTTTTTTTTTTTTTTTTTAATTATTCATGCTTTTGAGCTGAAAAGTTTTTAAAGAAAATAAATTCTATTAAATTGGCGCTCCTCATCCTCCTACTATACAGCGCTATACAAGCCTCCACAGATATTTTGACTCACCTAAACTGGCATAGAGTCAATATTTAGAGTATCGAGCTCTCGAGTCAGGATGCGGTCACACCGGCGGTCAGATAATATGGATCCTCAAGTTCGGATTGAAAGAAGGTCAAAACGTTTTGGACCGAGGCGTGTGTCAGTCATGCAGGCAGGATGTTAAGCTCGGTCACGTGACCTAGAAGCAGATGGTGAAGGACGCGGAAAGCCGACGCGACCGTCCGTGAACGCGGCCCACCTGCAGGAGCGCGGAGCCGTGTTTGGGTTAGAAACGTGTGTTTTCAGAGTTTTTCAGAGTTTTTCATCGTACGCCAGTGAGGTTTTTCTCCAGAGTAACACCTGGATGGATGTTTGCTCAGATCTACACCGGGGTTTAGACCTTGAGAGAAAGCCTGCTTTAGATAAACGTGCGTCAGGCAGCGGCGTAGCAGCAGAGCTAGTGCAGGTGTTGGGCAATTTTTTTTTCTTCCAGTTAGTCACGCTGAAAATATGAGGAACAAATATGAGAACTTTGCTGACGATGGAGTTTTTCGCTTACTGTCAGTCTGGAAGGCAGAAGTTCACAAAGATGTCTGGTTTCACTGCAGAGGGGAATCTCGAGCCTGGAAAATGTGCTTATTCAAATCATAATGGACTTTTTTTTGGCTTTTGGTATATTTTTGTGTACCTTAATATGTTTTTCGACAAAAGAAATTTATTTCAACCTAAGTAGAGGCGTTTCTGCAAAACACGATTTGAAAGTTAGATGATAAGCTGTACTGTTAAATAAAAACCCTTGAGTTTAATTACATTTTTAGTTAATTTACCTACATAAAAATATTTATACATTGTTAATTGAAAAGAAGTTAAATGTTTTAGAATAACTCAGAAAAAAGTATATTGATGTTTATATTAGATTATTAGATAAATTAGATATGCATAGAAATAGAAATAGACATATTTTCCAAACAATTCACACAATAATGGAATAATTAATTTTAACAAGCTAAGTTAACAGTTGCAGACCAAATGTGTCAGAATTTTGATTTTTCAAAACAATTCAATTTTTAATTTTATTACCAGGGGTCACCCGATATAATATTATCACAATACCATTGAATTTGTATTGCGATTCTTTAAGTATCATGATTTTATAAATATTCTGATTCGTTATTATTATTATTATTATTATTATTATTATTAATTTTTTCGAATTTTGTTACAATTCTAAACAAACTTATCGAACAATTTGCAGCTACCACACAGAATGCTGTGCTGCCTGCCGGTATGTGAATAGTTTAGAGTGCACCATCTGTAGGATTATAGAGGAACTGCACGATTTTTCCACATCAAATGTAAACATAAAAGTACATGTCTAAATCAAAATTTTTGCGGTGAAGATCAAATTCTTTATGACGCATGATGGTGTATGATGAATCACTTTAAGCCAGCGTATTTAAAATGTATGAACCAGTACGTGGATGTAGCTCTTCTAAAGGAAAACGGGACAATGTTGTAAACTGAAAACTATACACATGAGAGAACCTCATGGACCAACCAGTGGAATTACAGGAAATTAATTACAGGAAGTAGTTTATATTTATTAAAAAATTTGTAATTTAAAGAAATAATAATAATAATAATAATAATAATAATTTATGTTTACTGTTATATGTTATAAGAGGATGAAAGTTAGAAACCAGTAAATATGTACATTAAAAACTATTAGAATTAAAATCATCATTGGTGCCTTACTACCTTATTATCAATAAAGCAAAAGCCTGCGTTCTAGCTGAAGATGTAACTGAAGATGTACGTCTGTCTGTCCTCTACCTGAGACATCTGTGTTTCCCATTGAGGTTCAGTTTATTCAGGTGTCTGTGACCACGTGGCCTCGAGGTCGAGTCCCGCCTGCAGTGGAGTTCATCTGCCGATGTAGGAAGCGTAAAAGCACAAGAAGTAAAATTACAGAGCGCTAACTAAAACGATCAGACCCCCCACGAGTCAGGAGGTAATTTGGGCTGGAAGTTTCTCAGGGGTGGAGGAAGAAAAACACCGACATTGGCAATTTGGATAGAAATAAAATGACTAAGTAGCACCTGTAGAGGACGTAAAACAGTAAGTGCTGTAAGCTGTCTTGTGTGATACTGTATGTTTCTGTCAGCTTTACACTTCTGGACCGTGAAAAAATAAATATACGTGGACTATGAAGAACGCAATTTTCAGATCAGATTGTGGTCTGGGCTTTGATCTGAAAATGTTTTTGTTTTCGGCTTTAAATCATTATAAGTAGCTTTTCGAGTATGTTTAGGGTAACTGGAAGAGGAACCATTGTCCTAATCTTTAGTCTTTGGGAAACTGGAAAAGACTTTCCTTTAAGGATCCACAGTTGGCTTGGCCCTTCGTCCCCACAGTCAGGGGGACGTTGAAACTGTTCGAATTTAACTAAAAACAGTCTTTGTTTTAATGCATGGAATGCTCGTTTTTCTTTAATACAACAGTAACAGACTGTTGTCGAACGATTTATAAATTTGTTTTTTAAATTGGACAAGGCAGGGACGTTCCATGAGTGGGGACATCCTGGCATGACCCCACTAGGACTAACTCCGCCTTGGAAAATCTTCATTTCATGAATTATAGGATGTCAAACTTCCATTCATTCAGTGTGTGCTAGCTGGACTACAGGCAGGGATTTTGAAACGATACTTTTGACAATTGTTGAGTCGGCAAAACGACATAACGTTTAACTTAATGAACAAACAGGTGGTTTGGGAGGGTGGGAAGAGGAAGAAGTGCTTGTTACTTGGAAATAGAACTGTTATATAAAAGCAGTATGACACTCATGAAGTTGTTAAAGGAGATCCCCCTAATAGTGTTTTGTAAGGCTGAGCCTGTATGAATATGACAATCAGGTGAACATAAGCTTAAATCCTTTATTGGAGGAAAAAAGTTAAGTACAAGTTGGTGGGGGACACGGGTGTGCTGGTGGTAGTGGTGCGGTGGTCGGGTGCTCAGCCTCGTTTTCAATGTCCATGCCCAAAGCATAATGCTACCACCACCATGCTTCACCATAGGGATTGTTTTAAGTTTTCGCCAACCATAGCCCTTTGTGCCAAGACCAAAATGTGTTGCCCCATGTTTGCTGATACTCCATCATGCCGCCCCCCCTCCCCCTTTTCTACTCTTTTAGCCGAGATTTGTGGTTTGTCCAGGCTTGAGTTTTCCTGTGAACAGCTTATTTTAAGAACTGTGGATCTCTTTACCTGTTTCAGAGTTACCCTTGGTGTCTAGTTGTCCCTTCCCAGTCTCTGACTTTTTATGGACAGCCTCCTCTATGCAAAATGAGTGTTCTGGGAGCTCATTGGTCTTTGCCGTCCTGTTTATTCAGGTGTGTTTTAATTACAGGTGACCCTTTAATTGCACATGGGTTGACTATAATTTTGGAAGAAATTTGGAAACCGAATAGATTTTTCCTCCATTTTTAATATTTCAGGTTGATCTGGCCTGTAAGAGCTACTGTAGGCATTGTTTCTAATTAGGACATGAAGTTAAACATTTCATTTTAACTTGTTCTGATTTAGACTTTCTAATTTCAAAATAAAACCAGAACATAAAATTTAACCAGAAAAAATGCAGTTCCAACCTCATTTTTGTTGTTGTTGTTTTTGGTGTGGGGTGTGCCTTTTACCCCACCGAAGTGAATCAGAAGGGGAAAACCAGACTTTTCTTCGCCCACGTTTAAACCTCCTCCAGAATTTTATTCAGTGACTAGACTTCAGTTATCTAGGCTAAAGTTCAGTTCCCAGCGAACATCCTGTTCATAATGTGATATTACTTGACGTGCCACAAATCTATTATTATTTAAAAAAAATTTTAACCAGCTTTAATCAAGATTCAAATAACTTTATTGATTTTAGATGGAAATTGCTTTACAAATTTACAAATAGAACAAACTTTGATAGTAATATATGCGCTTACACTATACGAATAAAACAGATGAATAAGTTTTTAATTTTTTGCACTGGAATGATCAAATTTGCAAATCACACCCAATTTTTTAAATTATCACATTTGAAAACTGATCTATGAAAACTTTCAGTGCAACTTCTGTTACTGTCTACATTCTACCCTAAAATTATAAAAATGTATACAGAATTCTATACAATATTCTGATATATAGCCTAGAGCAAAAAGTTGCATACTCTTAAGACAATGCCTAATTGTCTTTTTTTTACAATTATGTACATGTAGGTAAGGGATAAAACATCAGGGCATGCTGTTATAGGAAAATAATGAACAGATGGATTGTGTGAGGTGGCTTGACATAAAGCAAAGTCATTTTTACAACACTGAAGTTGATTATTTTCCTACTACAGCACATGCCTGAGTGCTAATTTGTGCGGACCCTCTTACACCACAGCATTTTACAATTGCTAAGACATTTTCATCATTAAATATTGCTGCACAATCAATAGCATAGAAATCACAAATGCAAATGTTTAATCATAATTTATTCCATGCTGTATACACAGTCTAGAATTTATGTAGAGTTTTTAAAAATGACTCAACATTCATCAGAATCCAGAATTCAGCAATGATGTAGAAAAATATTATCATCTCAGTTCAAATGGGAAAGGGAGAAGTACCGGTACCACTTTCATATCAGATCAAAGCAAGGAGGCCATAGCACAGCCTTTGAACGTAGTTTCTCACTTGTTTATTTATTTTTATTTTATGTGTGTTTGTGTGTCTTAATGAAACTATTGGAAATATAGAAATATAGTTTATTTTTTTTATTTTTTATTTTTTTTACAAATTGCAGTGGAACCTCAGTGTATGAACGTTCCGCCTTAAAACTGAAATGTAGCAAGAAAATTGCCTCGGAATGCAAAGCATTAAGTTGCGCGTACGTCCGGGAGCCGGTTAAAACTTGTTTGCGTCAGTGGAAAGCCAAGCAAAGCGTGTTTACATTATAGGGCTGTAGCTATCGAATATTTTTAGTAATCGAGTATTCTACCAAAAGATTTCATCGAGTAATCGGATAAAATGTACTTTTGCTTAATTAAACAGCAATGTAAAATATATAGGAGAAACAAAGATTAATTGGTTTTCTTCTTAGAAAAATCAACTTTTATTTTTTAAATGCATACAGCATTTTATCAAAAATAAACATTGCATCACGATACAAGGAACAGCTTATACCCCTGTCTCACCTATGCGGTTCCGCTGACGTTCCACAAAGTTCTGCAAGGTCCGCAATCTTCCGCAAGGACCGGCAAAAAAATAAAAAATGTTAATTTTTTAAAAGATGTTTATTTATTTATTTTGCATGGAAAGATGGAAACGTAATTGCAGCTCCAAAACTCGCGGTGAATCATGATGAACCGTACTTCCGGCCACGGCGCAAAACCGCATTGGTGAGATTAGGGGTATTAAAGTTGACTGAGATGAATTAAGTGCATTACAGTGCCATGCATTCTTATTTTAAAGCCTTTTCTCAGATGCAAAAACAAAAATAAAGGTATTCCAAATGACTTTAAGGATAAAAAAAACTAAGGCACACGTTAAAAAAAAAAAAAAAAATTATTCAAAAACACTAAGGTGTGCAACTAAACTTGTAGCCCTCAACAGAACGCTCCCTCAAATCAATACACAGCCAACTGTTTGCGTCTCCTTCCGCTTTTTGGGTGACGTAAGCGCTTCTTCTTCATTGGCGTTTACTGGCGGCACTTTGTCAAAAGCGCACTGTCAACAAATAATTGCGCAAAAACATAATGCAAGCTTTTAAAATTAATTAAAAGAAGCTTCGAGGCAGAAGATTTTGCCTCGATAATTTTTTGTAATCAAATTATTCAAGGAATCGTTTCAGCCCTATTAAATTTATTTTTCTTGCAGTTCGTGCTAGATAAGACTTAGCATCACGGGTCCCAAGAATATTAGCAAGGACGGTAGCAAGAAGAAAAGGAAGCCGCTTTCAGTTTGGGTTTTAAAGCAGCCGGTGCCAAGAGGAATCATAAATTGAGGTTAAGTGAGGTTTAATGTCTATTTATTTCATATTTGACTTAATTTACGTGTCTTTTCGAAATGTTTTGATTATTTTTATATTCCAAAATGTGATATCTGTTTTCTATTCAGAATCCACAGGAAACTGGGCACATGACAGTTAACGGAGGCTCGTTTTAATCTGATTCATTCCACCAGTACAAAACCACAAGCTTACAGCATCTTTCCCGTTAAAAGAGAACTTTAACCATCGCTTTTTCACCTTAAACCTGACGACGTTGGCGTGCATGCCAGATTATGTCAGTGAATCTCCTGCCAGAATGCACTCATAAGAAACAGAAATAGAAAGCTCTCAGTGTGACTGAACGCCGTGCCGTAAAGTCGGTCATTTGATCTCAGACTCTGATTATCCAGAAGGCCGTAACCATGAGAGAGCTGAGCACTTGGAGACGCTTGCTTTGTTGCACTTGGCTGTGATGGACGTGCTTCCCACTCTGCTCCGCTCCTCCCCGACAACAGCGCGAGTTCCCGAGCTTTTAAATTAGCTCTTGGCAACTCCGCGGCTCTAAATATAGGAGGAACTTTTTAGCTTTCCTGTCATGGTGCTCTCCACAATCGCTGTAAACAGCACCTGTTTCCATTGAAGGGTTCCCAGAGCTGCGATCCCGGCCTCGGAGAGAAAAGCGAGCGGAGATTTGGCTCAGGCTGGTTTTTTGCTCTTGGAGAGAAAGGGAGGGGGAAAAAAAAACCCTGAGAAATCTTGAAAACATCAAATAAGTAGGAGTAGGCCTTGATGTTTGGCTTTTATGCACAACAGAGTATATAGTGTGTGTCTCTCTGACTTTTAATCTAGTAATACACAAGGACAGTATCTCCGTCCATCTCTCTCTCTCTCTCTTTCCATCCGTCCCTCATGCAATTACACACAAACATTTACACCATTGACATTATGAATAATACAACTATTTAATCCTGAACAACACCTGATATACACCTGAATGTATCCCAAACTCCGGTAACAAAAGGGATTTTTAGGTTGATTTAATGTAAAAAAGGGAAATAAATAATGAGATTGGTTTGTAGTTTCTAAATGTAAAATTTACCACTCATTTTTGTCTGTATGTAAAGGACATGCTTTTTTTTGTCCTTTTCACACATTTTGTCCATGCACAAAATGTAAAATTTTATTATATAAAATATTTTTCCCCTCAAAATGACAGTTTCAAACATTTTATGTTAAAATCCACTATTCAAGCATGTTCTTTATATAGTGTGTAGCAGGATGACTCAGACACATCACAAACACATCACATCCATAACGCCAGTTTATCCTAAATCTATTTACTTTTAGCGTGCATTACTTTGTCAAACAGGTTCTATTTAAGTGATTTCTTGATTCAGCACATCTGGCAGTAATCAGGCCTGAGTAGCAAATCTTTTTTTTTTTTTTTTTTAGCATGATTTAGCAAGGTGAGTACAATTACTTTTTTTTTTTTTACATAGGGCCAGGCAGGTTGGGACAGCTTTTTTGACTTCATCATTTAAAAACTGCATTTTGTATTTACTCGGGTTACAAAATTTTTATGAATAAGATTTGCTACACTCAGGCCTGATTACACACACACACCCACACACACACTCGCATGCACTCACACGCACAAACAAATGTGTAAACAAAAGTGTTAAATTTTAGTCTTCAGTAAAACTCTATTTAAATCAAAATTGACTAAGTTGTTTCAAAGTTCCAAATATTATTTTAAAAAAGTTTTGTAATTAAAAAAAAGTGTATCTCAGAAAAATTGTTTATAAAATAGTTTATTGGTCTTTCATTATTAAGTCAGTACAAAAAATCTGATTTCCAAACATTAGTCTTCCAGCAAAAAGAAAAAAAAAGTGTTCTAGGAAAATATCTGAAAACAAGCATATTATGTAAAAGATGCATTTTTGGAAAAAGAAACCTTCTGAATTTTGCTGCATGAAAAAAGAAGCAGGTGCAAGAAAGTTATTCAGAGGGACTGTGGCTGGTTCTGCGGAGTGTTCAGTAAAACTAAGCAGCTCGTTTCCTTATAAAACTACACACACACACACACACACACACACACACTGAGACTGTATTTTAAGCAAAGACTTGCTTAAGTCAAAAATTATTTACGTTGTTTATTTCATTTTGTATATGATTTTATTATTTTTTTAAAATGTGGAAACCTTTTTATTTGTGAAGACATTCATGCTCTACAACAGTTACTTGGATGTGAAGACTTTCGCACATTAGTGTAGATACGAATGACCAGAGCATCATTTTGCAAAATGACCAGTAAAAATAACCCCAGGTAGCGTACAGCGTGTTCCCTGTTTGAGTTTATATGTTGCTAAAAAGTCTGTTATAAACAAATTAAAATTATTTTGAAGTTGAAAATGTGAATTAGAATTTTTGGAAAAAGTTACAGGTAATTTTTTTCAGGATAAAGACACTCTAAGAAGTGCTAGATGTTTTCATTTATCGTGAGCCAACACCAAAACGAAATGCAGAGCAATTACATACAGTATATATTAGAAGCGTTCACATTCGATATATATATATTGTGATACAAAAACTTCATGATGCATATTTGTCACAGTTGGTCTTATGATGCGCATCATGCGGTATCCTGACACCAGGGCAATTTGTAGACAAACATACTCTGACATCATATACAAGAAAAAAGTTTTTTCTTTTTTCCCCTCTCTCTTTTTTTTTTTTTTAATAAGAAACTGAAATCTAAAAGTCTCTTGTTTACGGATAAATGAGTTCCACAACCTGGTCACGTCCATCATGTTTTATATGACTGGCGTACACTACAAACCATTTATGTCCAATGTTTCTTCAGTGATTACAGCATCTGAGTAATAACAAAATCCGAGTGATTATCTTGCTGCGCTTTGTTTATAGTATTCTCGTCCTAGTAGAGAGCCTGCGCAAAAAAAGCTCCCGAGGAACACGATGAGATTGGATGTGGAAGCACGTGTCATCTAAACCTGCGATCGAGCTGAGATTAAATTGATAGAAAAAGCTCAGGTTGCAGATGCCGTAAAGCTGATGAATAGTAAGATATGTTTAAGATCAGCACACGATCAGGAAAATAGTAGTTTGAGAATTAGAATTGTATCGTGTTATATAAATATGGCGTGTAGCCTGAAGCAGCTAGAAACAGCTAGCGTGAAATTAGCAGCTTAAACAGTTATTTTTCCTCCTTATATTATAGCCCCTTGAAATGTTACGATAATATGCTGTGTGCCGTGAAAAAGTATTTGCCACCTTGCGAGGTTTTATTTATTCATTTATTTATTGCATATTTGTCACACTTAAATGATTGAGATCATCAAACTAACTATCTTATTTAAAAAATAAAGATTTGCTACGCTCAGGTAGGGCTGCAACAACTAATCGATAAAATCGATAATTATCGATAATGAAATTCGTTGTCAACGAATGCCGTTATCGA
>JAQQZS010000038.1:2113533-2123888 GCA_030068045.1 Platyallabes tihoni
TAGTGACTTTGTAACTTTTTTGAGTTCAAATCTGTCAATTATCTTAACTGTCCTTCAGATGATTTGGATTTCACATGAAAAGACATTAAACCTGAAAAAATGCAAAATTGTTAAGATATTGCAACATGAATTTGACATGGATATGGACACTGCAGCTATTTTGCTTTTTAACCTTTTACTGAAAAACAATTTAAGCAAGAATTCTTTACAGGTGATCTGCTTCATGTTGCATAAAATTCAAGAGTAGCTTCTTTGGCACACATTTTCTGTATTATATGTATAATATATAAGAATCAGCAATAATGTACTGTGTTTTGGCTGACTCTTAAAGATTATTCAGCTTATCATACAGGTTTAAAATGAAAATAAATAAATAAAAAAAAAAAACTCAATCTTTATAACCCATACTAACAAGAGTGGAAACATTTATTTTGAAATTTTATTGTATTTTAAAACCATTAAAAATGTTAAAGCAGTAAAACTTTGTAGCTGTTCCAGAATGAATTAATTCAATTAAGACTCTAATTTATTTACTTAATTTACATTTAAACATATTGCTTTCATATACACCATTGACCTGTAGTTTTCTTGTGTTAAGAGGTTCTTCGGTCATATTTATGAAGATGTTTGAATGTCCCAAGTGGATTAATGAGGCGGCAATTCCTTCCTAAAGTGCAAGTAAAGCTGGAAAATATTTAAACACTTACATTTCTATTTGCAAGGATGAAAGTGCAAATAAGATTCACCTGGAAAAAAGAAATCCATATACATCGTAAATCACAAACTGTTATTAATTTTTTTTTAATGAATGAAGGCAGGACCTAAGGTAAAGTTTGCTAACAGTGGTTTTTAATCCTACACATCATGTGCTTCCTAGAATGATGATACTTACAACAAAATGCTTATTTTGATATGCTGCTGGTTCATTCAAATTCTAGCTAACACTACATAGAAATGAGCCAGCACATCTCTTTAGATATTTTTAAATAATTCCACTTTTTTTGTTTTTTTAAGCTCCATTCCACATTATCTAGGTGTGATTTGATCAGGACAGACAAAGTGCTTATTATAATATGCTAACTTTGAGGAAGGGGGAAAAAAAAACTCTGTAGTTAGCTAATGACTGCTGGATATATAGCTATTAATTATTTAGTTATTTTAAATATAGCTTTCTTGAATTTCCTTTATTGGATAATGTATGTTGGCTTGCAATTAAATGAAGAAATTTACAAATATTAGGTCATTCACCCACTGGCTGTATTTGAAATGTAGTCATATGGTAGGAATTTTAATCGAATGATCGAAGCTGTTTGGTAAAAACAAAGTTTGTTGTAGAGTATTGGTTTTGAAACATGGTGAATGAAAGATTTTTCTTCCAAAGCAAAAACCAAACTCTTAAGGTCAAGGGGAAGTTCAAGTAGACTAACTTGCTGTGCAAAAAAAAAAAAGAAAAAAAAATGAAATGCACTTTCACTTGCCTGGCTGTAACATTTCATTGCATTGTTCTATCTTGTAAAATATGTTTTCAGTTTCTTATGTAATTGTCATTTGATCTTAATCCCAAAGAATTTACAATTGTCACATTAGAACAATGATTTTCATATGAAAGAATTGGCCACTAATATTTGACACTGATTAGTTTGGTACAACATAATGTGTGGTAGATGTTCTTGCACAGATGTTTTCTGCAAGCTTAATGTATTACAGTGCAACTTTTTTTTTTTTCTTCTTCTTTTCTTCTCCACTCAAAACTTTGCTCCAGGTCATGGCAATCATAATGCTGCAAGAGTCTTCCACAACCAGGAACAGAGCCACGCTTGTCTTTCAGAGCTGGAAAGGATCAACAAACAGATTGAAGCAGTTAGAAATGAAGTGGAGAAAGAACAAAAAAGACTGTCCCGCTACCAGTCTGATCAGGCTGAGAGTGCTGGAGCTAGCTCAGAAGAATATCTTGTGACAAGAAAAACTCCTTCTAAAGACCAGAATGGAAACCAGCTGAAACGTAAAAAGGTCACCACTGCTGCCTGCAAATATGTTGTTGATCGCACCAAACCAAAAACTGATCTGGAATATGATCCTTGTTCAAATTTTTCTGCCGACCTGCGATCTGGCAGCTCAACAGATAAAGGGAAATCGGTCAGTAAAGCTGATGTGGAACATGATCAGCGGGAGAAAGGAAAGGTTAAAGGTGTGTCTCCGGATCCGGTTCCCGTTGGTTCTTGCGATTTTGAGGATTCTGATGAGGAGGGGGAACTGGTTATTGACATTCCACCCTTTGAATATGACTGGAACAAGAGGTCTCAAATACAAAGTACACCAGCCAGTGAAAATGCAAATTTTATCAAGCTAAACAGGGAATCTTCAGAAGTGGCCCATCTTGATACCGACATTCTACTGCTAGAAAAGAAGGTAGAAACGATTAGGTCAGCAAAGAAGGGCATGACTAGCATCGGTGAACAACTGGAGGCACCCAGATCCAAGGATACTGATTTGGTAAAACGAAAACACCCCATGGTGGAAAGGGAAACAATGCCTTCTGAAAAAGTACATCCTGTTGGAAGTAGACCTACAGAAGGTGAACAAAAGCCCTCAGTTTGTCCCACAAACCCTCAGTGCAGGATAGCCAATGAAGAATCTGAATTACCCAATAAGATGGAGATTGGTGCCTCACCTGCAAAAAACAATCAAGTGCTTCATAAGGGTTTGAAGCAAAACTTGACTGCTTCAACAAATGACAAATGTAAGGAGGAAATCTTGAACTGTGCGACTGAAAAATCTTCAGAATTACATGAAAGTGCAAGGTTGCCTTCAATGGCAGGTTTTTCAAAGGTTTGCCACTTGGGAAAATCTGCAAGCAGTGTGAATGCCGGTGACTATGAAGAAAAAACACAAAATATTGAGAATGTTTTAGATGATATTTCCATTTGCCTGGACCACCTAAGGCATGAAAGTGAGAACATTGCCTGCCTTCAAGATGTGGATACTCTCCTTGACACGATCCCTTCTGCCCCCAGTTGCTTGAAGATGCATGGTGATCCTTTACCAAATCATTTACCGCCTATAACAGAAAAGCAAACGGAGCCTGAGATACAACCAAATAACTGGCTCACAGGTCACGGTAGAAAAATGGACACAGTGCCCATTGGACATTCATCAAAGATTCCACAGAACTCGACAGTATTCCAGGATCACCCTCCTACCACTTCCTCTTTCTCAGTCATAACTAAGGTTCCAGGATCTTGTCAGAACACTCAAACATTTGTTGAAGCACACTGGCCATTTGCACATAAAGTCCCAACTGAACCTGATGTTCAGTATGTACCGCAGTATGTTTCTGGAACCAACATCCCAACAGTTCCATCTTCAAATACAGAGCTCAAGCCAGCTGCCCCAACCATGGATTTGACTGGGGGCCAGTTCCTGCAGACCCCACCTGCTCTGGAGTGTGAAACAGATAACATAACCGTTGATTCTAGTTCTTCAGAAGATCTCAATTATTCAGACATAGACCTTTCTGAGAGTGATCCAATGGAAGAGTGCTACAGAATATTTATGGAAGCCAACAAGGATGAAGGTGCCACCTTTCAAGGTGACAAGCCAGTAAGTGGATGGGTGTATAATGGGTAGGACTGACCGTGGAAGGAGGAAGCTGCTTATTCCCTTTATTTTGTAGGGAGAGGTTTCGAAGATATCGGAGGCTGAGACTGTCTCACCAGTTCTTTCTCAGAAAAAGAGAGTAGCCCATGCAGCAAAGTTTGAGGTAAGACCACTTATTTATCATCAATACTAACTTGGGTAATGAATGAGTAATTGATTGTAGAGGAAGATTACTAATATTTGAACTCAATTCCCACTTTGATTAAAAACAAATAAAAAAAAAAATTAAAACAAATAACATTAGTGATCTAAGTCGGTGGTGTTTTGGGCCACATTGATTTCTCACTTACAGTGCCAGGGCTAAGTATGAACACTGGATATGACCTTCTACGCCAACCCACACAAAATGGACAGCTAGAGAATAGTCATGAGAAAATTTGTGAATTTGTCAAAAAAAAGTGTATTGGATTAGAATTTCTCTCTTCAAGGATCATTGAATCCACATCAATCTAATTATCATTGCTTGGAAAACATTTTTGATACGAATTGAACAACCCAAAACGTTCAAATGTGTTGAGAATAACAAATTCTATATGTATTCAATTTGGTGATGTATATCTAGACCTTTCATCAGGTCAGTAAAAACAAAGCACAGATCATCGTGCCCCTTAGAGACAGCGGTTCTCAGCTGCCCTTGCCCAGTCGGAGTCAGCAGTGCCAGAAGACTGCAATGTCTCTTACGGCAGCTGTGAAAGGATGCCAATCCTTTATTGCAGCCAGTGCACCCAAGCGAGTCATCACACCTACTGTCCTTCATCCAACTGCTGTTCCAAACCGTGAGTAATCTTATTAGAGATGACCAAAGCCAGTTTTGGAAGCCTTTTTTATTTTTAGTATTATTTTTTTATCACAATAGTATCTTGTTTAAACAACAGACTTGGTTTTATATTTGAAAAAGCCATGTCACTTTCTAGACTGTGTGAACATCCTCCCGGCTGGAGTGACCCTGCAAATCGGACCAAACCTGCACCTGATTGTTCCTGAAGGGACCTGTGCATTACCTGTCACACTAATTCCTGCTGCTGCAATGCCTATAGCACGTCCAGTCCATCAACCATCCCCAATCCGACAGCCTGTACAACGAGCTAACTACACCCCCGCCAAGGTAGGTAAGCCTTGCTAAACAAGGCTGTTTTTGTTAGTGTAGATTTTTGTTAATATTAATTTACCTAACTGTAGAGCCAAGCAATTGAAGAAACCTTTTAAACCTGTACTACAATGTTCAATCATGCAAACAGTCAATTCCTATCAAACGCAAAGCAAAAGGACGTGCAGAGGTTGGTGTCAAAGTTCCTCATGATGTACGGCAGCGGTACGTCAATCTGTTTGTGGAGGAGTTCCTGAAAACCTCTTCCACGGTGCAAGACGCCTTCGAAAAGGTTCGTAACACAAAGGGAAATGGATATGCATCATCATTTGTAGTGCGTTATGGGTTATAAATGTTGCTTTTGCAACCTGCTTTTATTACAGGCACTAGCAGAAGAGAAGACTGTGTTTGATCGAAGCATCAATAAACTGAAGTATCTAAGCATAGCAGTGAACGCACTCAAGAGGCTGAAAAATCATAATGCAGCTCCTGCCAAATGTATGCAAATGTGATGAATGGTTCTTAACAGCAATTTGCCAGTAATGTTTTAGATAACCTTTTCATGAAATATGCTAATCTCATACGGTATTACTGTCCCTGTTTTTACTGTACAGTTTCCAGCGAAAGAGATGCACAGGCTTCTAGAGGAAATGTGCCACTCAATACTCAAGCACTCCTGCAAAATGGTAAGAGTGCCATTAGCTTTTATTTCAGGGTCACATTAAAGTGTCCATCCTTCTGGTATTAATATCAATTTTATCCGATTCATTATGTATAAATGCTTAGTGGACCGTCCTTTAGGGAATACACTTGGTGCTCAGTATGTACAGTAGGGAGTGATGGAGTACTAGATTAGTTTGCTTTCGGACGACTCGGTAGACAAACTGACAAAAGTATGATAAGGCTGATCGATCATACGTCACCATATTCAATTCACGTGCCAATTATGCTGATGCTAAGCGATTCACCTACAGTAGTCTTGTGGAGTAATTCTCTTGGTGAGCGTGCTGATCTTTATATTAGCTTTAGTTTTCTGACGGAATGGAAATCGCAAGCCCTCTACAGAGACAGCAGTAGAATTTCATGGTGCTTACTTTATTTTGGAAGATTTGATTTGGGTCTTAAAGCTTAACAAATCAATAAAGCGAAATTAGTGGTATACAGTATTCTGAAAAAAGTAAGTTTTCTGTGTAGGGATGAAACTGTTGTTCCCATCATCTGGGACTAGAAGTAATTTAAACATGTAATTCAGTGCTATTTTTTTTTTTTTGTATCTTATATTAATTTAGTTCTCTAAATGAGTTAATCTGTATTGGGGGGGAATAAAAAAAAAAAAAAAAAAAAAGAGAGGTTAAATAGTACTTGATAGTGTTAGTGTTATTTAAACTACTATATATATATATATATATAAAATTTTATACTTTTAATAAAAAAAAATGTTAGGGAAATCTCTTAAAACTGAGACATTTTGCAGCTTTACTTCTTTGAAACTGGTGACGGGATCATGGGCACCCAAGGCTCATTTGGAGGAAACGCTACCCTGTCTGGTACCCCGTCTGGTCTGATCGCACAGAAAAGCCAATGAAGCACAAATTTCTGAAAAATATCAATACTTGTTGTGATGGAAAGGTATCAGAACACTCAGTGGATCACAGCTTGCTGCGTATGGGGCTTGGCAAGCAAAGACTTGACCCAGCATCCAAATTCTCCAGATCTCCATTCAATCAAGCATGCGTGGAACGTGCTAGACAAACAAGTCCAATCCAGAGAGGCCCCACCCCACTACCTACAGTACACAAACGATCCAGAGGTCTTGTGGAGTCATGTCTCGAGGGGACAGAACCGCCCCAGTAGCACAAGGGGAACTTGTATAATATTGGGCTTAATGTTTTAAGGTTACGGTTATGCCATTTTGGTGTATAACTGGTTGGTGATAAATATTGATTGTCTGTGTTATCCGTACTTCCTTTCAACATTAGGTGACTCCACACTCTATGATCAGCTGAATGAGCATATTCTAACCAAGGACCTGTTGAAGGAGAATAACTATCCTCACAAACACCCTTGTAAAACTGGCTTTGCCATTCAGTATGGTGACGCCAAAAAGGGTAACACTGATGGTAAGCCTACTAACATTCTAATAATTCTCAATGACCTGAGCCAACCAAGGTGTTCCTCAAGTGAAAAAACTGAAGAATGTGTTACGATGTGAGATTTAAAGTGTTTTAAGAAACCACTTCTGATCACATCTGGATTTAATATTTACATGCTGCTGAAGATTTGGATCAGGGCTATTAGATTAGCATAAACTATACGCTGTTGTATCTCTCTAGGGACTGAAATCTGTCTCGTTGTTCTAAATGTAGAACGCTGTTGGAAAACATTTGGAGTAAATGCATCATGAACAGATTTAGTGTGAATGTTGGATAACCAGTGTGGTCAATTGGCACAGTTTCCAGGAGAATCTGCTGTCGCTGTGGAACTTCTTTCTCCGTTGGCCAAACAGGAAAGCATACTCGCAAAGAAGAGTGCAACTATCATTACGGGAGAGTCATGGAAAACAGAGGTGAGAAGCGAATTGAGTGAGTAACTGCCTTTACCAGACGTATTTTATCGATCGGCGCAGCTAGACAAACGTCTGGGGACACATTGCCTTTTTCTTTTTTTTTTTTCTTTTTTTCTCCTTCCCCAACAAACCCAAACACACCTCGTTGTCTGCTCCAGTACTGACTACACGATCATCTGACCTTTAATCCGTCATATTACCCTGGAACAAACTGAATAAAACATGAGAGATTTTCCCAAACAGCTGGCCAAACTTTGTGAGAGATTGTGAAACATTTAGAAAACTGAGGAGCCCAGAACCTTTTAAGTTGTACATAAGTTTTTCCATTTGTTGATTCTCTCAGTACCAGGAGGAGTGGAGACGCGCTATAGCTGCTGTGAGAGTGCAGTCGGGTCTCCTGGCTGCCAAGTGTTCAAGGTACGGTTCTCTCTCTCTCTCACTCTCTCTCTGTACGCTCAACCGTTCCATTTATGTTGCATTGTCCAGTTGGGAGGGAAAAAAAGACCTTCAGAATCAGATTGTGACCTCGCTGACCATGTGCACCAGTTGTTAGCAGGAAAATGACCTTTTTACACAAGATTTTCAGAGCAGTAGTTAAAAGTTTAGTTTGAATGATTTATTTATTTATGTAATAATAACTAGATCCCCTCATCCTGGAAGTTAAGTGGCCTTTTGCTGTGCAAGTAGTGAGTTTATGGTTACAGAGCCCCTAAAGGGATATGGAAAAAAAACAACTAAATTCTCATCAAAAATGTGTTGATGTATAGCGGGGCGGAGAATCCTTTAATTGCGAGAACTCCCCATTAAAAAAAACTTTTTATTTTTTTTTAAAGTCTAGGCCTTACCTAACCCTAACCCTCAGAAACCGCCTACAGGTTTCTAACCAATAAGAAGTGGGATAGAATTCTTGTAACCAATTTTAATGCAGAAGGTGGGATTTATTTTGTGTTTTTGTTTTAATCTAAACATGTAATAAAAGAAGATATAAGAAGATATTTATGAAAAAATAATTGGAAGGGGACACACAAGATGTGTGCGTGTTTTTTTTTTTTTGTTTTGTTTTTGTTTTGTGTTTTTTTTTGTTTGTTTTTTGTGCACGCATCAGGTAAAAATCACTGAGTTTTCACAGGTGTCTTTAGCCGAGCTTGAGGTAACGTAAAGACTTTTTCCTCACAATCGGCCCCACAGAAAGAGAGGATATAAGGGAATTTTTGGTTTAAATTTCTAATTAGCATATAAAAAAAATTAATTGTAAAAAATTTTTGAAAATCAAATATTAAAGAAACGCTATCTTGCATCTTCATTCCGTGCACTATAAAGTAACACGTAAAAAAAAAATTAAAAAAAAATATATAAAAAACACACTTGAGTGTGCAATTAAAATTCCACATAAGCGAAGCCTTGGGCACAGCTAGTTATTTTATAATTTACTTTACAAAGAAATATAATGTTAGAATAAATACAAATAAATAAATAAAAACGGTTGTCTACCAATGACTCGGGTATACTCTTGCACAGGTTTTTTTCCTTCTGTTCCTTCTGTCGTGGCTCATTTTATATTTCAGACAGATTGGGTGGGTCATGAATGAAGGCATTAATGTATTGTGTATCTGCTCCCATGTTAATCAAGTGTGACTTTTATTTGTTCTATGAGCTTCATATCTGACTGCCCTCATGAACGTAATCTGATCACCCACTCCTGTCACTTATTCTTTCGTCCCGTGTTATCCCAGTCCCGATGCACCTACTGTACATTATATCCCCAAGATATTATTTTTCTTATTAGTACCCTTTCTTGACCAAGACTTTGGTTTAAAATGACCATGAACACATTCAGCATGTAAAGAAGAAAGTATAGTACAAGCTAAACCTTACTATATCCTCTGTAGCTCCATGTCCATGATGCACTGAGTCTCCAAGGCTTTGTCACTAGCCTCCCTCAGACTCCTACGGACTGCCCAGGGATTTACGCTATTGGCACGGAAATGGTAAAAACATGAATATAACCACGTCAGCATGTTATATATTTACATAAATCCCAACTGAGCTCTCCTAAACATGGCTCCTTGTTCCCTTTTCAGTGCTACACCACTCAGGGTCTGGAACTGGTGAGAGTCACTGTGGTGAACAGCAATCTGCAGGTCGTCTATGACACGTTTGTTAAACCTAACGATGAGGTCATTGACTACAACACCAGGTATACTTTAGATGATGGTCAGTAAAGTGACTGCAAGTACCCTAATGAGCAACTGGGATGAAGTGGTCTCCGTGTTCTTGCCCAGGTTCTCAGGGGTCAGTGAGGAGGATGTGAAGAACAGCAGTTCATCTTTGCAAGATGTGCAAGCTGTGCTTTCAAGCTTTATTAATGAGAGGACCATCCTTGTTGGGCATAGTTTGGAAAATGATCTCTGTGCTCTGAAAGTGAGTTTTATTTATTTGTATTTTTTTTTTAAAGTATGCTTCTGTGGTTTCTTACGTTTTAGTTTGAGCAGACCACAAAAGAACTGACTTCGGAAACACTTCTTTATAAACATCAATACATAAGTAACTATCATGGGCTAAATTTCTGCACTTCAAATCTGGAAATCCAATCCATTATTATGTATACACTACAATTCATAAGTATGTGCACCCCCAAACTTGACTTTTGATGGATTTCAAGGTGTTTCAGTTGTCCTGGGCTTATTTTGATGACTCCCTGGCTGTCTTTACACTGTTTTAGTCATGAAGTCTAGAAATTCAAAGACTTTCAGTTTCAGGATGTAACGCAATAACGTGCACTTATTCAAGCAACTGTCCTCTAGTCTCCAAAAGTGAGAAGAGAGAGAAAACGCCAAGACAAGAACTCTTTTACAGTGAAACCTCGAATTTCGAGTAACGCGGTTTGCGAGTGTTCTGCAAGACAAGCACAGATTTTTGTAATAAATTTTGACTTGGGAAAACAAACAAGTCTTGGTTTACAAGTCCTGAGTATCATGTATCACACATGCGCTTCTTGTTTTGACGCCGAGCGTCACGTGATCACAACTGAGCCAATGGTTTTTC
>JAQQZS010000038.1:2131587-2147433 GCA_030068045.1 Platyallabes tihoni
TTTTGTCAATTTACCCCCCCCCCCCCCCCCCCAAAAAAAAAGAGACGATGAGTGAGCAATTGAGCTTCTTCATGTTTGTTACTTCAGTTTTTCTTAATGTGCCTGACAGATTTTCCAGAGTGACTCAAACTGAGACTGAATTTGATTTGGTAAGATGGTTAAGAACTTCATCAAAGAGGACCTTAACATGAAATGACTAATGCAAAAGTTATGTATCCAATTTATCAAGCGTATCAGTCTTCGCTGTTAGCCATGTAGTTTGAACCTTGTCTCTATACTTTTCACTTTTTTTCACGTTTAAAACTTCCAGTTATCCATACCAGTCTCTATATTTTCCTATTTTAAATGTTTATCTGAACACTACTTTTATTTTGTTTGATCGGTGGAGTGCCACAGCAAGATAACATTACCTCTAGTTGAACCCTGCTGGTGATTCACTCAGCCCATTTCCACATCAGTATACAACCCTGGAACGGTTTGGAAAGTTCTGGTGCTTTAGTTTTGCTTTTGATCTACAAGGCCCCTGCTACTTTGTGAGCACATTCATGCGCTGGTGAATGTTGGAATGCAGCCACCACTAAAAGTTCAGCGTAGAGCCGTTCGGTTAAGACATGACCCCAGGATGGGTGACGTGTGCATAGGTGGTTTTTATCCTGGATATAGAACAGTACACAGATTTGTTCAATTTAGAAAACTGTCTCTTCAGAACCAGAAACCTTAATAGCTTTATGTTATATCCCAGAACAGAGTGTTTCTCTATTAGAAAAGGGTTTCCAAGCTCTTTAAGTAGTCAAAGGTTTTAATTCCAAATGAAAGAACTCTTTTATGAGACTGAAATGTCAGTGGAGTTATCTTAAAACAATTGTTACACAGCTCACCCAGCTAAGATTTAAAACTTGCATAACAGGTCTGACCTGAGAGATAAATTAATCTGTTTTGAAATTTCTTTTTAAATATGGCAAACAATCACTGCCTACACCGATCAGCCAAAACAGTATAACCAAGAACCTAATAATGAAAAAGGTTCCCCTTTTGGCAGTAAAACAGTGATGCCCTAATCTACATGTCTTTGGACTGCAGGACACCGACTTGAGCTATCGGATCAGACTACACAGGCCAGCCTTCAGTCCCCATGTGAATCATTGAGCATTGGCTACCCATGATCCTATTGCTGGTTCACCGGTTTTCCTTTCTTGGATCACTTTTGGTATGTCTTGACCATTGCAGACCAGGAACTTAACAGATCCATAAGAGATGCAGTTTAGGACTTACCCTGACCCCATCCTCTAACCATCATATTTTGGCCCTCGTCACAGTAGATACTGTTACAGTATGTCATTATAATGCCACCTGAAAGAGGGTGGGTTAGATTAGATTTAAAAAAGGGGTGGGGGGGGGGAGTGTAAAGATTTGAATGACGAGGCAAATTATGATAGCTAGACAACTGGGTCACTTTTACCACAGCAAATGTCAGGACTGCATACAATCACATTAACAGGAAGGCAGACACAAGATCACGATGTCCCGACATAGGACCGACAATTATAATTATAAAACAGCTTTATTTGGGATGGAGAAGTCTATAAGACATAAACTTGTGATAAGTTGTAATAACGAGTAAACGTTCATATTACAATTCTGCACTATGAACTGCACTATAGTTCCACTACACTTGGAACTACCAGGGCACTTAAGCCCTACCCTTTGTGCTCTAGGGAGGGTTCATACTTCACATTCAATGAGGATCTAACCAATCATCATTGAGACCTGATCATACTGCAGAAAGTAGGATTTGTTGCACTCGTACCCTGGTTGTGTGGTATGCCTGAACAAAGTCTCGAGGAATGCTAAGGTAAAAATAATCTTAGACTGAATCACAGAAAACCGTCGCTTTAACGGATTGAGAAAGCCAGTAATGTTAAGTATCCTATGTCTTAAAAAAGATATATCATCTCAAATGCAGGCGTTATGAACAGCTTGGCAGCAAGTTGAACGTTATCTTAAAGAACAGAGGTGTATTTTATAGTAGTATCCCAGTTTGCTTAAGGTTGGCTTTACAGATGTAAGGGCGGAGCCTTTGGGCTGATATAACCACCCACCTGTCTTCTTATAAACGAGTACATAAAAGGGTGCTACGGAGAACTCTTTGTCTAGACTGCAGACTTTGGGACGCCGAAGTAGACCTTGGGATGCATCTTATAATTTTAAAAGTCTTGCCTAATTCAAAGTGCAGAGCAGCAAGTAATACGACACTGAATTGCTTCCATTCATGAGGGATAATTGTGTGGCACTGAGTGGACAAAGAACCCTCCTTGTGTGCCACCCTTGTCTGGACAGGCCAGCCCCCAGGGACTGATGGGTAATCCGCCTTCCTCGTTGAAACCCCCCGTCGCGCCTCCAGATTGTCAAGCCCCCTACTGAGCGTCCATGTGGTACAGTCTGGGTCTTATTTGCTGAGAGAGATCGCGCCATTGGGGGCAGGCCGGGGGGGGGGGGGGGGTGGGGTGGAATGGGGTCCTGTCAGGTCAGCTAGGGGAAGAAATGCGTGTCGTCACACGTCTTTTCGGAAAAAAACAATTTGCAAGTCACACTTTTGAATTGTGGATTAGTAATCTTACTCCAGTGCCTCTTTGGTGCCAATTTCCAAAGAAGCAGCAGTAGCATCACCACACGTCACTGCCATATTTCTGATGAAGCTTCAGCCACATCTGTCTTCACGTATACGTACTGTGAAGTCTCTATCAAAGGCAAAGACCATGTGGCGTTTTCTCCAGCCGTAATCAGTTCCAGAGCATTCTTTCTCTTCCTCCGAGCAGTCCACTTGGAGACTGGTCTGAAGGCGTTTGTGTGTGTGTTTCTGTGAGCTGAACACTGATCTGTCTTTACTTAGTGCAGCTCTTTTCATCCAATGCAGTAGAGAAAGAGACGGAGTGTGGCAAAAGAACAATGGAGATGAGATGAAGAATAGAGAGAGAGAGAGAGAGAAAGGGAAGAAGATGGCAGGAGAGAAGGATGTGGGAGAAAGACAGAGATAAAAAGAGAGCAAGACATCTGAGTGGAGACAAGGAGGGGGCTTTTCTACAGACTCCTCTAAGCAGCTTTCCTCTCGAGGCAAGGTCATGCAAGGTCACAGTGGGATTACAGTTTTGGCAAACAGGAGGGAGCTCCACTCTCTTACGCGCACACACACACATACAACAGCAACAGAACGAGAGACAGAAGCTCCCTGATGACTCGAACCTGGCTGTAATAAAGCCATGGCCGGCTTGAACCTACAAACAAAAAAGCCAACAGCCTATCGATCGGATTCTGCCGACTCTCTCGCGCCCGTGTCGGGAGGCTGCCTTTCTGTGCAGACACACTCCCGCCTGAGGTTGTGCAGAGAAAAACTGGCCGCCTTGCTTCCAAAACACACACACGTCTCCACTACGGCCAGTGCAATTCCTCACACATTAAACCCTGACCTGCTGGAGCAACATTTGGGCGGATAATACGATCTCATCCTCGGTTTTAAACCACAGGGGAATTCTTCCTCTCAGCTCCCAGCAAGAAACCGTCCTAAATAAGCGATAAGAATTTTTTATAGCTGGGTGCCCGTAAGACTAAATTAGCCCAGTGTGACGCAGATACTGTGTGTGACCCGATCACTCTGGAGACACACTTCTTAATCAACGTTTCCACAGTGGCAGGGGGGGTCACGCGGGGCCGAGGCGGATTCTGGCCTCCAGTGCTGCTTTGAAGTTAATTAAGATGCGTTGGCGCACGGTTGGAGAGGATTCATTAAAGCTCCAGTCGGACTAACAGTGTGTCGCGTCGAAGTGGACGCGCCGTCCAAGAGGACTAAAAGCCCAGAGGAGAGCTTCAGCCCCTGAGGCGACACCTCGAGTGCCAAGCAGGCAGGCTTGACAGCGAGCCCTCGTTCATCAGCTTTGTAACATACACTAGACACTTCACACAGACGGCAGGAAAGGATTTAAGTAAGGAGTAAACCCTTGGGGTCTTGCTGTTATAGGAAAATAATCAACAACGGATTGGTATGATGAAGCCTAAAGGTTACCGTGGCTTGAGTTGATTTTTCAAGTTTATTTTAACAGAATGTCGTGAAGCGTTTTATTCCTTGTGCGCTCCAACAATTTGGTACGTGGATGCATTTCCACGTGGACGCGTTTTTATACGTGGAACGATGTTTCCGTGCAGCAAAAACGTTTAATCAGAATGTACCCTTTTTTACAAAGTGGTTCTGCTGTGAAGTGTTTAATCTGCTGGAAATCTCATGTTTTACCTACATGAGAAATGCAACCCAATCAGAGCACCTTCCTCAGGCAGAGACCCAATGGATGTCCAAAGTAAGACAGGTGGGAGGGAGATGGAGTTACTGGAGTTACTCATAGAGTTACTGATCACGCAGTGTTACCCCACATGGGGCAAAAGTGCAGAAAGAATATACTTATTCCAACAAGAAGGAAATACTCAGATCAAGTGTTTACATGGCTAATATTTACCTACTGAACAGATCATCAAAGGTTGAGAGGAGTGGGTTACACACCACCCCTCTCAATCTCATCGAAAATTTATTCCAATCTGGCCGGATCAGATCAGAATGTTCCGACTGAAGTGTTTTATGCATTTTAAAGTTGTTGGGCTTTTATTCTGATTATTAGTGCAATTATACGGTTTTATGTAAACGTTCCCAATGTGACCAACAAATGAGCTGCTTACATTTTGGAACTGATCCAAACTGGGTCAAGGTTACAGCAAGGTCAAATGTCAGAACTAATTTTGTATTTTGTTTGTCATACGGCGATGGCATTTACATAATTGTGTTCATCATTTATCAGGGTTAATAAGTGTTTATAAATCTAATGTCAGAATAGAATTATACCGTCTCAAAAGCCTCCAGTATAATTCCGAGAATATTATGCAACCAAAAACTGATTCTGAATTTCTGCATTTTTTTTGCTTTCTTTCCCCCCCCCCCCCCAAACTTTACATCATTCAAAGTTTGTGGAAGAAATATTTCTGGTTGGCAGTAAGTCCAGTGTGTATTCTCAGCTCATGTTTGGTGTTCCATGAACTGGCACTGAATCCACTATGACCCTGAACAGAATAGTGCTTGCTGAAGATCACTAAATTAAGGAGTGACGTTTCCAAGATCGCTCCCTCCATAACTTTGAAAGTTTTTCATGGTTATAGATTACAGTCAGCCACAGTGGAACTCATGCAAGAAGCAATATTTTCTCTTCTGTTTTTCTTATTTCGTTCATACCCGTTCATTTCTGGGATTCACCAGTGTTTTCTTATATTTGCTCCTCTCATAGGTAAGAGAAGTCTTACCAAGATCCGGTAAAAAATAAAGTGTTTGATGCACGGAAACCTAGTTTTAAAATTGAGAAACAAAAAATGCATCATATACTAAACATATACAAATGTAGATTATGTTTATAGAGGAATGATGATGAGTGGCTCATTTAATTCATGGCTTAAGGAGATACTATTGCTCAATTGATCCCAATTAAGACTATAAAAACCTTTGAATGCTTCTGAATGGCTTACAGATGGCTGTTAGATGCTTTGGTCATCCAGGGCTTGTGCAGAGAGCGGTATTTTATTATTATTTTTTTTTTGGTGTAGAGATCACGCAGTAATGTTGAAATGAAGGAACGGATACTGAGCTGTTGCTGATTTCCATGAGCATTCTAAAATAAACCATTGGGGTGGTGGTGGCTCAGTGGGTTAAAACTCTGAGTTACTGATCAAAAGGTTGGCGGGTCGAGCCCCAGCTCTGCCAGGTTGCCAATGATGGGCCCTTGAACAAAGGACTCCAGGGATGCTGCAAAAATAACTGACCCTGTGCTCCAAGTCTAATAACAAAGCTGGGATATACGGAAAATAAAGAATTCCACTCTGCAGTAATGTTAATATGAATAAAAGCTGAAATTATAAAAACCACTATTTAGTTCAAGTGTTGTACAAAAAAAAACCCTACAACTTTATAAAATTTTAACATAGCTGAAGGAGGTTATGCCCTCAATCCATGTGTCACCAAACCACAATTTTTTTTTTTTTAATTTTGCATCTCTTGGCTGAAACAGCATTCAGTTACAGGTCTTTTGCCATCACTTTTTTTTATTGTTTACTTTGTTTAAATTGGTTTCGGTTTTGCTACTGCTGTAGTTTTTCTTCTTCTTCTTCTTCTGTTTTTTTTTTTTCGTGCCATCTCTCCAATCCTTGTGCCCGACTTTCACACACAACTTGCATAACCTGCACCGTATATGGTGTTGGCTGTTGGCGGGAGTTACTAATTATCCCAAATCAGACATGGTCCTCCAATTTACGGTACGATCAAGTGGGGTTCATCATTCAGTTCACCTGGCTATAAGCAGATTGGGATACTTAAGAAAGATTGATGTATCTCGTATTGACTTCTCTTATTTTTTTTCTTTTAACAGAAAATTAAAGGAGACTGTTACTCCATGAAGCCCAGTTTGTCCTAAACTACATTGTGTGTGTGTACAGTAAGTCTGAGCTACCTGATTATGTTTAATGGAAGCATGAAATATCGACGACAATGGAGAGATTCTGAAACTTTTTTGTCATTTTCGTTTTCTAGCTCGGAACCCGCAATAACCAGACACATATAGCTCATATAGAGCACATCACAGCTCATTGCTTTGGAAAGCTTATATAATGGCTGGTCTGTGGCTGACCTCACCGCTTCGTGGCTGTGTGTCTACTGCAGCATGATGGAGGGATGTGGGGAGGGAGAAGTCCCTGTACAAGGTGCTCCGAAGCCCCCGGGCTAACCGTGATGAATGGAGCCCCTAATGGCGGCAAACACTTTATCTCTGCTTCATCTGTTTTCATTAGGCAGCTGCAACCTTTGGCTTGGTCTGAGCGCTTCGCTGCTCGCCGGACTGCTGCACACCGAGCTCAGGGAGTTCACCTTCGCCTGTAGGGGCCTGACTGGACTCCTTCCCACTGCTGTTAGGAAAATGACTTAAAAACATATTTGAAGTCTCCATTTCGGAAACAGCAGTGGCGTGTTGTTGACAATATAGAATTCCCATGTTATAAAGTGATTTCTGAGAAGGTAAGCGGCCTGGAATTTAGACTTGCAACACGAGCTTAATTAACGTGAGCAAGCCAATGTTTTAAACGCGTCCTTGTCTAGACGTAAACGTTAAACTTTGCAGTTTCAGGAAGTGGGCGGGTCTCATGGCAGCGAAATCACTTTGAAATTTTAACTGTTCCCTTTGACACTGGCTGCCATGTGTATTCTAACTTGCAATGCAGATTTATTCTTAAATGTAATAAAGATTATAAATAAAGCTCTGAATGTCCGTAAATGGTATGCGAGTGGGATGTCACATTGGGTACCAGTGAATGTCCCAAAAACAGACCTTTTTTCAGTTTCATGTGTAATTAGTGCCAATTTAAGTACTTTAAATTCAACAAGTTATAAATAATCAATATCACACAAGAGCGAGTACTGTTGTGCTGGATATCAGCACGGCCGTGTTGCGTTTGTTGGCACGAGGGTGCAGCTTTTATACAACAGTTCCACAAACACCATTTATTATTGACAGATTAAGATTTGTCTCTTTATCAAGCCAGTTCTTTTGCTCCTCTTTTGCTTCCTCCAACAATATTCTTCTGCACCTGCCGAAGCTGGCAACCAACAGTTAGTGTAATTAACAGGGGTGAACAGCGTTTTTTTTCTTACCGGTACTATGTAGCCGAAAGGTGGTGGACATCCTGTAAATCATGTAAGTTACTCTTTAGATTTCAACTTATTCCACTTTAGAATATCAGTTATATAGTTAACTTTCGGGGTTCTGGGGTTGAACTCCACATAGCGTTAAATGGGAAGCTAGTGCACTATGTAGGGTGTACAATCCCTTGTTCCACACACCAAGTAGTGCCATTAGAAAGAGATTTGGAATTCAACCTTGTGTCAGAAGCTAGTTAGCTTTGTACAGTACCTTGCCATAGAAGTAAATAATACAACATGAAGGCACTTTGGAACGACTTAGGAGGTTGTTGTTTAAGGTGACGTTATCAGATGCGTTTTCTTGCTGAAAGTTTTTCTGTGACTAATTGTAAATGTGGGTTTTGTCTCTCCTCCGTACTGCGGACCGTACAGACCTACTGTACTTCCATCTACGCTGCGACCTAAAGTTAATGTAATTAACGGTTATTAGAACCCGAGATATGGAGTGATGTGTGAAGTTGAATGGTCCAGTGCCGTTACTGTCTATTATCATCACTCGTGGAATGCCTCTCTCCCAATAAGATTACTCCGTGTTGTGAAACTTTCTGTATATTCACTCCCTATACATATTTTGTCTCCCATGTTTGTATCTGAAAGTTGGATGTTGCCATACTTTTTTTAACAAGCAGCTTAAATATTGTACATGCAATACAAGAAGACACATTCAATATCTGATGTACGCTTTACTTTCAAATCTTGTTACATTTAGAACTGGCAATCTGAACATAAGAAATGCCAAACTGAGGAGAAAAAAATATATACAAAACAAAAATGAAGGTACAAATGGTCTAATTACCAGTTATTGTCACAAACAACCCTGTACAGCCTTAGGAATGAAGTAATAAAAAAGCTTTATTTTTACAGCATATCATTTTACTGAGTGCCAAAAATAAACAAACAAAAAAAATGGTCATTGAGCCTTATTGAGTCATAAAATACAACAACAAATGCAAAGCAAAAAAAAAAAAAAAAAGTGCTGGAAAAGAAAATATCAAGGTAAATGCAAACATAGTATTTTTATTTATTAAATTTTTTTTAACGAAGAAAGAACATAAGTGCTACAAGTTAGAAAAGAGCGATCGATTTCATGCATCTTTTGTAGGGCTATAAAGGTAGTCTCGTGTAATGCACAATGATGTTGAAGAACAAAACAAAAACATACTGACAGAGAAAAAGCACTGCCCCTTTGCATTTAGGCAAAAGAAACGCAAGAATAAGTGCTTGAGAACTGGCATCAGCACAGGGAGGAATTTTTATCTCGTTTCCTGCCCGCATAATCAGACAGGACCGAGCTGCAGCCGTTATCATCTTTTACAAAATTATTACGTGGTATATCGAAACCAATAGGATCTCATCCAACTGATTTTTGATCTGAATGCGTCAAGAGAATCAGTCTGACTCATTCTTGGGCCTTCCAGGCCATGTCTTTTCCACCAAGTGGCACTAGAGCATAAAAGAACGCATCGAGCTGGAGCCTCGGTAACGATCAGGAGCTCGGTTTGATGCGTGGCATCGCACTTTGTCTGCATGCTGGGCATGTGTGCAGAGAAAAGTTAATAGCATGGGATGAAAATGAGCAAAGTGAAAGAAAAGTAAGTGTGTGTGTGTGTGTGTGTGTGTATGTGGGGGTGTAGCTTTGTTGGTTAAACCAACCCAAGAGCTATACGCAAGACTGCATTTAAAAATATACGACTTGGTCATAAAAATTCACATCTTCGTTTTGATTCATCTTCTCCAAAAGACAAAGAAGACTGAGCTTAATTAGGGAGCCAGTGATGGAGAGATGAGGCGAGGGTCAGCTCTACGAGTAATGCTCCAGGGTTTAAGAGTCCCTTCATGCGTTTGTGAATTTTTCACGAAAAGCTAACAATTACTGTACATCTGACATTATGGTGAATACTAATTATTCATTTAGCTCTAAGCAGGTTGAAAATATACAGACTTTCAACACATGTTGACTAGGGATTGGATGCACCAGAGACCAGCCGATACGATATTATCATGATACCTGGGTGCCATGTTTTTATAAAATCCTGATTCAGCATAATTCTTTTTCAGTATTAAATTAAATTCTAACCAAACGTCGCTCCTACCAAACAGTCTGCTATGCCGGTGTGAATACATCATTTTAACCCCCAAAACAACTATACGTCTTAATGCGTTTGCTTTTGATTTACAAATTATATTGTTAGTATTTTTATGAGTTTTGCACTAAATCTTCACCAGCAGCAACAAAGGTCCCTGTTACTTCCTTCCAAGTTTTAGTTTTCTTTGCAACGTCCCTGAACGTGTTTCATGCATATACAGAATATACAGTATATAACAGGATAAGATGGGCCATAGACTTGGTTCGACTATCATTTAAAGTCAAGCGGATCTGACGCTTTACTGCATTGAGAAAACCTCAGCTGAAATGGTGTTCTCCATTGGAAATTATGGCTATTGTGGTTAATGTAGGGTTACTGGTATAGTTGGGGAATTCCATCCATCCATCCATCCATCGGCTAGACCACTGATCTCATGTCGGAACAGAGGGGGGCTTGAAACCTATCCCAGGAAACTTGGGGCACAAAGTAGGGTACACCCTGTATGGAAACGCCAATCTGCCTACACTTGATGTTTCTGCACTGTCGGAGGAAACCCAAGTACCTGAAGAAAACCAACCAAGCACGGGGAGAAGTTGTATGGACGTGGATGGAGGAAAGATTTGAACACCCACCCCTGGATGGTCGTGGGGACAGCGCTAACCACTAAGGCACCGTGTTACCAGCAGTATAAATAAATAAATCAGATTGTTGCCACTTTTTTTTTTTTGTTTTGTTAATATAATATAATCTTCTATTTAAATATAATAAAATTAATTCAGTCAGCTAACTAAGAGATTCATAGATTAGATTTATATTGCTCTGGGTAGGCATAAGAAGTACGGACATACTATAATAATGATCGATCTGAGCTCTAAACACAGTGGAGCCTTACTATAGAGCATTTCCTTACACACGTTCCCCAAATTCACTTAAGAGCTTATCAAGACTGAGCTATTTCTTACTAATTTCTGACTCTAATTCAGATTATATATATTTTTCCCCTCTAATCCACTAATTTGTTTGGAAAAGTGCAATTTTACAGCACAGTGCAAAACTGGCTTTAACAAATTTAGCCTGGTCCTTCTGCGGCCAGGTGAAAATCTACAGTATTCCTAGTGTACGATTCACTTGTAATGGAAATGTCCAACATGGGCAATATCTGTAAATAAGAGCTTTATATATATATATATATATATATATATATAGATCTTTCCCCCCAACCTGTATGGCAGAGACACCAAGTGAGGCATTATATAAATGCCCATGCTGTGGTCTGTCAAGGTTGGTGGAAGTGGCATCAAATGAAATTTGTTCTTGGGCTTAAGTGCTTTTGCTTGAAATGTGTTAACATGGTAAGTGCAATTAAAATGGAAATAAAGAAATGGAGAGGGGAACACAGGATACTAGTACCATGTTTGCCCGCTTTAGAGAAAGCCGCGCTTTTGCAAATCCTCCTTAAAAGTTGACGGCTGCCTCCACATTGCACTTAAGAGCCATTATCCAATGAGATTTTCATAACGGTTTGTTATGTATATAACAGGATATATAGTTAAATATCTTACATTTTAAAGGCTCATAAAAATGGTAGGAAATAAAAACAAAAAGAAAAGAAAATGTTAAGACACAGAAGGCCACCAAAACCAATATACCACTATTTTTCATGTCTTGACTCTTTCTACCTCTGTATCACTTTAACATGAACCAACGAAAAGTACATTCATTCAAGTCATTTTGGAACAGTTTCTCTTTTTTTTTCACCAAAAAACAAACAAACAAAAAAAGCAACAACAAAAAAAGAAACAATAAAAAAAAGGTCCAAAAAGCACCATAGAATCGGCCTTGTGTGACGGGGACTTGGAATTCCCTCCCCCAACAACCTGTCACCTTGTATTCATTCATTCATTCATTCATCTTCTATACCGCTTTATCCTGTGATCAGGGTCGCGGGGGGCCTGGAGCCTATCCCAGGAGGCTTTCGGGCACAAGGCGTATATCTTCGTAAATATATATGTGCATGTTACAATGTGATAACCATGCACAAGGCTCGACTGGTCACTCAGCATCTTTCGAGCTTGGGTAGCTTTTGGCACAGTCTGTGGCAATGTGGTGTGTTAATGGCAAGAGCTGTGGTTTTCAGGGCCGTATGGTGGGCGAACTCTTCCTACAGAGGAAGCTATGATAGCTTGGACCACTGGCGCACCCTGAATGGCTTGTCTTTTACAAAAAAACAAACAAACAAACAAACAAAAGGCTTAAAATGTTTTGCCATCAGCTGTGCATGACTGGTAAATAGCCTTCAGCTTACGAGCCAAGATCAGTGTTTCAGGGCTGGTGTCACCAATCCTGAAACCCATTTGATGCCAACACGCATTGTGGGACGTCAGGGTGGTGGGGAGAAATGGCTACAAAACTATATACAGTTCGATAAATAATCAAGTGCATGGTTTGAGGCGTCGCTTTGAAAACGAGACTTGAAAGAAAGCAATTTGAATCTTTTTTTTCTTTTCCTCTTTTCTTTTTGTCGTGCTGCAAACGCCCTGGGATATTTTGTATTGAGTCCCTAAATGACATATAAAACAATTGTAACACATAGGTGAGCATGCTACCTGATGCTTGGCAAAGAGACATACTGATGCACAAAAAAAAAATAATAAAAAAATGTCAAGCGCTTAAAATTTTGCATCTTCTTGTTTTCTTTTCACCTCCTTATAGAAGGGAAAACAATAATCCTATGGAAATCACTACTATTTGTTTCATGGTCATTCAAAATCTGCAGAAAAGAAAAAAAAGTATAATTAGATTAATAACGAAAAGCAGCTTCCATATTCCATATAAATGCATTAAACACACAGCTTTTTTTCCTTTAATAAACACTGTGTTCTTTCGGTTCCTTGAGAGCAGTGCTCTTCTGATGCCAACGGGCAGAACTGGTCACTCCTAACCGCTGCCCAGGTGCTGCAGGGGTGAGTGAAAGAAAGGAAAGATGAAAGAAGATTGACAAAGAAAAAAAAAATGTAGAGGTAGGTAGCTCAGATGAGATGGGTAGCTCAGACGGTTTTTGCTCTTTCCGTCAGTCCCAGATACGCCAGGAAGGAGTGTTTGGGGGATATGTGCAAGGGTGAGGTCTGTGAGGATGGGCGGGGCCAGAGTCTGGAGAAAGGTGAGGGGGCGTGGAATGTGAAGCGGCGGCGAGCGCTGAAGAGTGTGGTGAGAGGTATGAGATGAGCCGGGTCAGAGGTCCTGTACTGCTCGATATAGTGAGCCGCCAGTGTTGGCGATGACGTAGGAGAAGCTCCATTGGCACAGAGGTAGTGCGGGGAGGGCGTGGTGGCAGGCAGCATACCTGAAACTGACAAGGCAACCGACTGCAAGGCCTGTGAGGCACTCAGGCTCATGAGCGGGCTGCTACTGCTACCGTCAGGCAGGAAAAAGGGCTCGATAGCATCAGCACTGAGTGGCTGTGGCGTGAAAGCAGCCTGAGCCTCCTCCTGGGTACTGCCCTCCCCAGCCTGGTGCTTGCGGACGTGGCGATTGTAGACGAACGGGTGCGTGGTGGTGAAGGGACAGTGGGCGCAGCCAAGCGCGTGGCGTGGTGCATGTTTTAGCCGCTTGTGCAGGTTAAGGTTGTCCTTGCGTTTGCAGCTGTAGCTGCAGCGGTCGCAGTGGAAGGGGCGCTCGCCCGTGTGCACGCGTCCGTGCTCTATCAGCTTGTTGGCCGTCTTGGCCAGGTAGCCACACTGCTCACAGCGGTAGTGGTTGCCCAGACGGTGGGTGCGCGCGTGCCGCTCCAGCTCGGCCCGGCTCGCCCACGCCGCCTGGCAGATGCGGCAGCGGTGCTCCATCTTGTAGTGCGTCTTCAGGTGGCACTCCATGGCCGCCGCCCTGCTGGTGGAGTATATGCACAGAGGGCACCTGGGCACAGACACAGAAGGTGAGGGGTTGCAAGAAGCATGGGATGTTGTTTAATACACTGGCTTCCATGTAAGCCTTTATTACATTAGATTAAAAAAAAACAAAAAGAAACAAAGAAACAAAAACGGACAACGTGCACAAACACACGCAAACACACACAAAATGGACAAAGGGAAGGGATGAAGGATGCACTTATGTATGTAGCTGACCCTGAATAGTGTAGAACAGCTAAAAATCTATGTGTATGGTAGTTTATATGTGTATTGCATGTGTGTATGTGTGTGTGAGAGAGAGAGAGAGGGTGTACACACAGATATGTGTTTTAAAGTGACAGTTTGGGGGTCAGACGGAGGTTAAATGAATAAATGAGGAGCACTTACATTTAAATAGCACCTTTCATCTGCTCAGGCCCCCAAAGCGCTTCACAAACCCTGCAGAACAAAATGACCTCAGAAAGCACACCAAGAAGAGCGCTTCTCTGCCTCAGCGCTGAACCTCAACACTGAACCTCAACGCTACCTTGTTCTCTCATCAGTCTCACAGCAGCAAGAGCAGGCGCGACACACCCAACTCACGCTCAGCAAACATTCTCAATTCATGGACACAGTTTGAATGAGCCTCATAATTATTACCGTTTTTTCATTCCATTCCACTGCCAAACCATCTTAGTGGTTCGGTTTAAAAATAAAAGGCACAATTTTCCTCTTACCCCAACTATATAATATTTCTCAGCCAAGACATGTTTCGTGTCTACAGTTTGCCTTATCGCTTGCACTACAACTAAGATAGTGCAGCTAGTAATATAAGGACATAAAATAATAGAAAGGAAGTAGAAAGAATATCTATAAATACGTTGTTAAATAATTTAACTTTTTTCCATTTTGCTTTCAAACTTCGAGTATCCCCAGAACTCCAGGGGTGGTTATATTACAAAACTGAACTAAGAGGAACAGGGAGGTGTCCAAGATGGCTGCAAACAAAGTTTCATGTTTATACAGTCATACTGTAAGTCAGATTTTATCATATACCATATAGGCAAGCCTGAAATCACCAAATATATGATGAACGGCATGAATACTGACTCTATGAAATATTCTATAGTGTTACAACTTAATAATTTCAATAAATTTCATGTGCAAACATGGTGTGATGTGATCTCCAGAAATTGGTGGAGAACTAACCTGGATCTAAACATATATCTAAAAAGTGTCTGAAAAACGTATAAATTAGGGATACCGTGTATTTATACATATGTCATTGAGTATTTGACCAGGTAAAGAGCGCAGTAGTCATTGAAGAATTAAAAAAGCTCAATACGATGCTACTGCTACCTTGATTCACTGTGATGTGTACTTGGATAAAAGTTTTTAGCCATTTATCTCTAGTTTAAACCTAAAGAAGTAAACATTGGAAGCAGGTCTTGGCTAATGGGGCAAGTGGAAAAACTGCATGATTACTTTTAATGTGTCATTTGTACATAAACATTTTTTTTTTAATATAGACAGACTTCTTAGCATTGACTTAAATTTGTATTCTCATAACCTTATCACAAAGGCATAATGCCTGCATTCCTACCTCTTAGTCACATGTGTAATAACTAAAATAGAAGGTGGTGTGGGGTTAAAAATTTATTTATTTTATCTTTTGGATGTGAGGGGAAAAGTCAATTAAGCTACTGTTTTTGTGTATTCCTGAGCATGACCCATAAGGCGTGACTAACAGGCCAAAATGATGAGTTGCATCTCTCTAATTCTATTATGCTTAGCCTGATAAATACAGGCTAAAGTATACAGGCTAGCATGAGAAAACACAGCTATAAAGAGTGACATGATGATTCAATGGCATCTGAAATACACACAAGACTCTGAGACATGAATTATGTATGTCACACAGCTAGACAAATACCACAAAAAAGAGAAAAGACTGGACTATGTACTGGAACACTCTGCAGGGGGGAGAAAAAGAAATGATCCACAAATGAACCACAAAGGGGTCAGTTTGTGTGTGTGTGTGTGTGTGTGTGTGTGTGTTCACGCACTGTAGTGTGGCTAGGGAGAAGTGTGCTGCATGTGTTTA